>OZ012681.1:24875651-25073151 GCA_963942445.1 Argyra leucocephala
GGTTTTCAATTTCTTCAAAATTACTTTATTTCTTTACTAACTTTTAGAATAATCAATAAAACAAGTAAAACAGTTGAAAAAACTGGTAATCCGTCGAAAAATGAGGAATTTAGAGTGTTTTTTAGTTTTTTAAATTTTGCAAAATTTAGTGACCCCGGCATCACAAAAAATCACGAAAATTTTCAATTTCTTCAAAATTACTTTATTTCTTTACTACCTTTTAGAATAATCAATAAAACAAGTAAAACAGTTGAAAAAACTGGTAATCCGTCGAAAAATGAGGAATTTAGAGTGTTTTTTAGTTTTTTAAATTTTGCAAAATTTAGTGACCCCGGCATCACAAAAAATCACGAAAATTTTCAATTTTTTCAAAATTACTTTATTTCTTTACTACCTTTTAGAATAATCAATAAAACAAGTAAAACAGTTGAAAAAACTTGGTAATCCGTCGAAAAATGAGGAATTTAGAGTGTTTTTTAGTTTTTTAAATTTTGCAAAATTTTGCAAAATTTTGTGACCCCGGGGTCACAAAAAATCACGAAAATTTTCAGGTTTTCAATTTCTTCAAAATTACTTTATTTCTTTACTAACTTTTAGAATAATCAATAAAACAAGTAAAACAGTTGAAAAAACTGGTAATCCGTCGAAAAATGAGGAATTTAGAGTGTTTTTTAGTTTTTTAAATTTTGCAAAATTTAGTGACCCCGGCATCACAAAAAATCACGAAAATTTTCAATTTTTTCAAAATTACTTTATTTCTTTACTACCTTTTAGAATAATCAATAAAACAAGTAAAACAGTTGAAAAAACTTGGTAATCCGTCGAAAAATGAGGAATTTAGAGTGTTTTTTAGTTTTTTAAATTTTGCAAAATTTTGCAAAATTTTGTGACCCCGTGGTCACAAAAAATCACGAAAATTTTCAGATTTTCAATTTCTTCAAAATTACTTTATTTCTTTACTAACTTTTAGAATAATCAATAAAACAAGTAAAACAGTTGAAAAAACTGGTAATCCGTCGAAAAATGAGGAATTTAGAGTGTTTTTTGGTTTTTTAAATTTTGCAAAATTTTGTGACCCCGGGGTCACAAAAAATCACGAAAATTTTCAGATTTTCAATTTCTTCAAAATTACTTTATTTCTTTACTAACTTTTAGAATAATCAATAAAACAAGTAAAACAGTTGAAAAAACTTGGTAATCCGTCGAAAAATGAGGAATTTAGAGTGTTTTTTGGTTTTTTAAATTTTGCAAAATTTTGCAAAATTTTGTGACCCCGGGGTCACAAAAAATCACGAAAATTTTCAGATTTTCAATTTCTTCAAAATTACTTTATTTCTTTACTAACTTTTAGAATAATCAATAAAACAAGTAAAACAGTTGAAAAAACTTGGTAATCCGTCGAAAAATGAGGAATTTAGAGTGTTTTTTGGTTTTTTAAACTTTGCAAAATTTTGCAAAATTTTGTGACCCCGGGGTCACAAAAAATCAAGAAAATTTTCAGATTTTCAATTTCTTCAAAATTACTTTATTTCTTTACTACCTTTTAGAATAATCAATAAAACAAGTAAAACAGTTGAAAAAACTTGGTAAACCGTCGAAAAATGAGGAATTTAGAGTGTTTTTTGGTTTTTTAAATTTTGCAAAATTTTGCAAAATTTTGTGACCCCGGGGTCACAAAAAATCACGAAAATTTTCAGATTTTCAATTTCTTCAAAATTACTTTATTTCTTTACTACCTTTTAGAATAATCAATAAAACAAGTAAAACAGTTGAAAAAATTGGTAATCCGTCGAAAAATGAGGAATTTAGAGTGTTTTTTGGTTTTTTAAATTTTGCAAAATTTTGCAAAATTTTGTGACCCCGGCATCACAAAAAATCACGAAAATTTTCAGATTTTCAATTTTTTCAAAATTACTTTATTTCTTTACTACCTTTTAGAATAATCAATAAAACAAGTAAAACAGTTGAAAAAATTGGTAATCCGTCGAAAAATGAGGAATTTAGAGTGTTTTTTAGTTTTTTAAATTTTGCAAAATTTTGTGACCCCGGCATCACAAAAAATCACGAAAATTTTCAGATTTTCAATTTTTTCAAAATTACTTTATTTCTTTACTACCTTTTAGAATAATCAATAAAACAAGTAAAACAGATGAAAAAACTTGGTAATCCGTCGAAAAATGAGGAATTTAGAGTGTTTTTTAGTTTTTTAAATTTTGCAAAATTTTGCAAAATTTTGTGACCCCGGGGTCACAAAAAATCACGAAAATTTTCAGATTTTCAATTTCTTCAAAATTACTTTATTTCTTTACTAACTTTTAGAATAATCAATAAAACAAGTAAAACAGTTGAAAAAACTGGTAATCCGTCGAAAAATGAGGAATTTAGAGTGTTTTTTAGTTTTTTAAATTTTGCAAAATTTTGCAAAATTTTGTGACCCCGGGGTCACAAAAAATCACGAAAATTTTCAGGTTTTCAATTTCTTCAAAATTACTTTATTTCTTTACTACCTTTTAGAATAATCAATAAAACAAGTAAAACAGTTGAAAAAACTGGTAATCCGTCGAAAAATGAGGAATTTAGAGTGTTTTTTAGTTTTTTAAATTTTGCAAAATTTAGTGACCCCGGCATCACAAAAAATCACGAAAATTTTCAATTTTTTCAAAATTACTTTATTTCTTTACTACCTTTTAGAATAATCAATAAAACAAGTAAAACAGTTGAAAAAACTTGGTAATCCGTCGAAAAATGAGGAATTTAGAGTGTTTTTTAGTTTTTTAAATTTTGCAAAATTTTGCAAAATTTTGTGACCCCGGGGTCACAAAAAATCACGAAAATTTTCAGGTTTTCAATTTCTTCAAAATTACTTTATTTCTTTACTAACTTTTAGAATAATCAATAAAACAAGTAAAACAGTTGAAAAAACTGGTAATCCGTCGAAAAATGAGGAATTTAGAGTGTTTTTTAGTTTTTTAAATTTTGCAAAATTTAGTGACCCCGGCATCACAAAAAATCACGAAAATTTTCAATTTCTTCAAAATTACTTTATTTCTTTACTACCTTTTAGAATAATCAATAAAACAAGTAAAACAGTTGAAAAAACTGGTAATCCGTCGAAAAATGAGGAATTTAGAGTGTTTTTTAGTTTTTTAAATTTTGCAAAATTTAGTGACCCCGGCATCACAAAAAATCACGAAAATTTTCAATTTTTTCAAAATTACTTTATTTCTTTACTACCTTTTAGAATAATCAATAAAACAAGTAAAACAGTTGAAAAAACTTGGTAATCCGTCGAAAAATGAGGAATTTAGAGTGTTTTTTAGTTTTTTAAATTTTGCAAAATTTTGCAAAATTTTGTGACCCCGGGGTCACAAAAAATCACGAAAATTTTCAGGTTTTCAATTTCTTCAAAATTACTTTATTTCTTTACTAACTTTTAGAATAATCAATAAAACAAGTAAAACAGTTGAAAAAACTGGTAATCCGTCGAAAAATGAGGAATTTAGAGTGTTTTTTAGTTTTTTAAATTTTGCAAAATTTAGTGACCCCGGCATCACAAAAAATCACGAAAATTTTCAATTTTTTCAAAATTACTTTATTTCTTTACTACCTTTTAGAATAATCAATAAAACAAGTAAAACAGTTGAAAAAACTTGGTAATCCGTCGAAAAATGAGGAATTTAGAGTGTTTTTTAGTTTTTTAAATTTTGCAAAATTTTGCAAAATTTTGTGACCCCGTGGTCACAAAAAATCACGAAAATTTTCAGATTTTCAATTTCTTCAAAATTACTTTATTTCTTTACTAACTTTTAGAATAATCAATAAAACAAGTAAAACAGTTGAAAAAACTGGTAATCCGTCGAAAAATGAGGAATTTAGAGTGTTTTTTGGTTTTTTAAATTTTGCAAAATTTTGTGACCCCGGGGTCACAAAAAATCACGAAAATTTTCAGATTTTCAATTTCTTCAAAATTACTTTATTTCTTTACTAACTTTTAGAATAATCAATAAAACAAGTAAAACAGTTGAAAAAACTTGGTAATCCGTCGAAAAATGAGGAATTTAGAGTGTTTTTTGGTTTTTTAAATTTTGCAAAATTTTGCAAAATTTTGTGACCCCGGGGTCACAAAAAATCACGAAAATTTTCAGATTTTCAATTTCTTCAAAATTACTTTATTTCTTTACTAACTTTTAGAATAATCAATAAAACAAGTAAAACAGTTGAAAAAACTTGGTAATCCGTCGAAAAATGAGGAATTTAGAGTGTTTTTTGGTTTTTTAAACTTTGCAAAATTTTGCAAAATTTTGTGACCCCGGGGTCACAAAAAATCAAGAAAATTTTCAGATTTTCAATTTCTTCAAAATTACTTTATTTCTTTACTACCTTTTAGAATAATCAATAAAACAAGTAAAACAGTTGAAAAAACTTGGTAAACCGTCGAAAAATGAGGAATTTAGAGTGTTTTTTGGTTTTTTAAATTTTGCAAAATTTTGCAAAATTTTGTGACCCCGGGGTCACAAAAAATCACGAAAATTTTCAGATTTTCAATTTCTTCAAAATTACTTTATTTCTTTACTACCTTTTAGAATAATCAATAAAACAAGTAAAACAGATGAAAAAACTTGGTAATCCGTCGAAAAATGAGGAATTTAGAGTGTTTTTTAGTTTTTTAAATTTTGCAAAATTTTGCAAAATTTTGTGACCCCGGGGTCACAAAAAATCACAAAAATTTTCAGATTTTCAATTTCTTCAAAATTACTTTATTTCTTTACTAACTTTTAGAATAATCAATAAAACAAGTAAAACAGTTGAAAAAACTTGGTAATCCGTCGAAAAATGAGGAATTTAGAGTGTTTTTTGGTTTTTTAAATTTTGCAAAATTTTGCAAAATTTTGTGACCCCGGGGTCACAAAAAATCACGAAAATTTTCAGATTTTCAATTTCTTCAAAATTACTTTATTTCTTTACTAACTTTTAGAATAATCAATAAAACAAGTAAAACAGTTGAAAAAACTGGTAATCCGTCGAAAAATGAGGAATTTAGAGTGTTTTTTGGTTTTTTAAATTTTGCAAAATTTTGCAAAATTTTGTGACCCCGGGGTCACAAAAAATCACGAAAATTTTCAGATTTTCAATTTCTTCAAAATTACTTTATTTCTTTACTAACTTTTAGAATAATCAATAAAACAAGTAAAACAGTTGAAAAAACTTGGTAATCCGTCGAAAAATGAGGAATTTAGAGTGTTTTTTGGTTTTTTAAATTTTGCAAAATTTTGCAAAATTTTGTGACCCCGGGGTCACAAAAAATCACGAAAATTTTCAGATTTTCAATTTCTTCAAAATTACTTTATTTCTTTACTAACTTTTAGAATAATCTATAAAACAAGTAAAACAGTTGAAAAAATTTGGTAATCCGTCGAAAAATGAGGAATTTAGAGTGTTTTTTGGTTTTTTAAATTTTGCAAAATTTTGCAAAATTTTGTGACCCCGGGGTCACAAATAATCACGAAAATTTTCAGATTTTCAATTTCTTCAAAATTACTTTATTTCTTTACTAACTTTTAGAATAATCAATAAAACAAGTAAAACAGTTGAAAAAACTTGGTAATCCGTCGAAAAATGAGGAATTTAGAGTGTTTTTTGGTTTTTTAAATTTTGCAAAATTTTGTGACCCCGGGGTCACAAAAAATCACGAAAATTTTCAGATTTTCAATTTCTTCAAAATTACTTTATTTCTTTACTAACTTTTAGAATAATCTATAAAACAAGTAAAACAGTTGAAAAAATTTGGTAATCCGTCGAAAAATGAGGAATTTAGAGTGTTTTTTGGTTTTTTAAATTTTGCAAAATTTTGCAAAATTTTGTGACCCCGGGGTCACAAAAAATCACGAAAATTTTCAGATTTTCAATTTCTTCAAAATTACTTTATTTCTTTACTAACTTTTAGAATAATCTATAAAACAAGTAAAACAGTTGAAAAAATTTGGTAATCCGTCGAAAAATGAGGAATTTAGAGTGTTTTTTGGTTTTTTAAATTTTGCAAAATTTTGCAAAATTTTGTGACCCCGGGGTCACAAAAAATCACGAAAATTTTCAGATTTTCAATTTCTTCAAAATTACTTTATTTCTTTACTAACTTTTAGAATAATCTATAAAACAAGTAAAACAGTTGAAAAAATTTGGTAATCCGTCGAAAAATGAGGAATTTAGAGTGTTTTTTGGTTTTTTAAATTTTGCAAAATTTTGCAAAATTTTGTGACCCCGGGGTCACAAAAAATCACGAAAATTTTCAGATTTTCAATTTCTTCAAAATTACTTTATTTCTTTACTACCTTTTAGAATAATCAATAAAACAAGTAAAACAGATGAAAAAACTTGGTAATCCGTCGAAAAATGAGGAATTTAGAGTGTTTTTTAGTTTTTTAAATTTTGCAAAATTTTGCAAAATTTTGCAAAATTTTGTGACCCCGGGGTCACAAAAAATCACGAAAATTTTCAGATTTTCAATTTCTTCAAAATTACTTTATTTCTTTACTAACTTTTAGAATAATCAATAAAACAAGTAAAACAGTTGAAAAAACTGGTAATCCGTCGAAAAATGAGGAATTTAGAGTGTTTTTTGGTTTTTTAAATTTTGCAAAATTTTGTGACCCCGGGGTCACAAAAAATCACGAAAATTTTCAGATTTTCAATTTCTTCAAAATTACTTTATTTCTTTACTAACTTTTAGAATAATCAATAAAACAAGTAAAACAGTTGAAAAAACTTGGTAATCCGTCGAAAAATGAGGAATTTAGAGTGTTTTTTGGTTTTTTAAATTTTGCAAAATTTTGCAAAATTTTGTGACCCCGGGGTCACAAAAAATCACGAAAATTTTCAGATTTTCAATTTCTTCAAAATTACTTTATTTCTTTACTAACTTTTAGAATAATCAATAAAACAAGTAAAACAGTTGAAAAAACTTGGTAATCCGTCGAAAAATGAGGAATTTAGAGTGTTTTTTGGTTTTTTAAATTTTGCAAAATTTTGCAAAATTTTGTGACCCCGGGGTCACAAAAAATCACGAAAATTTTCAGATTTTCAATTTCTTCAAAATTACTTTATTTCTTTACTAACTTTTAGAATAATCTATAAAACAAGTAAAACAGTTGAAAAAATTTGGTAATCCGTCGAAAAATGAGGAATTTAGAGTGTTTTTTGGTTTTTTAAATTTTGCAAAATTTTGCAAAATTTTGTGACCCCGGGGTCACAAATAATCACGAAAATTTTCAGATTTTCAATTTCTTCAAAATTACTTTATTTCTTTACTAACTTTTAGAATAATCAATAAAACAAGTAAAACAGTTGAAAAAACTTGGTAATCCGTCGAAAAATGAGGAATTTAGAGTGTTTTTTGGTTTTTTAAATTTTGCAAAATTTTGTGACCCCGGGGTCACAAAAAATCACGAAAATTTTCAGATTTTCAATTTCTTCAAAATTACTTTATTTCTTTACTAACTTTTAGAATAATCTATAAAACAAGTAAAACAGTTGAAAAAATTTGGTAATCCGTCGAAAAATGAGGAATTTAGAGTGTTTTTTGGTTTTTTAAATTTTGCAAAATTTTGTGACCCCGGGGTCACAAAAAATCACGAAAATTTTCAGATTTTCAATTTCTTCAAAATTACTTTATTTCTTTACTAACTTTTAGAATAATCAATAAAACAAGTAAAACAGTTGAAAAAACTGGTAATCCGTCGAAAAATGAGGAATTTAGAGTGTTTTTTGGTTTTTTAAATTTTGCAAAATTTTGTGACCCCGGGGTCACAAAAAATCACGAAAATTTTCAGATTTTCAATTTCTTCAAAATTACTTTATTTCTTTACTAACTTTTAGAATAAGCAATAAAACAAGTAAAACAGTTGAAAAAACTTGGTAATCCGTCGAAAAATGAGGAATTTAGAGTGTTTTTTGGTTTTTTAAATTTTGCAAAATTTTGCAAAATTTTGTGACCCCGGGGTCACAAAAAATCACGAAAATTTTCAGATTTTCAATTTCTTCAAAATTACTTTATTTCTTTACTAACTTTTAGAATAATCAATAAAACAAGTAAAACAGTTGAAAAAACTTGGTAATCCGTCGAAAAATGAGGAATTTAGAGTGTTTTTTGGTTTTTTAAACTTTGCAAAATTTTGCAAAATTTTGTGACCCCGGGGTCACAAAAAATCAAGAAAATTTTCAGATTTTCAATTTCTTCAAAATTACTTTATTTCTTTACTACCTTTTAGAATAATCAATAAAACAAGTAAAACAGTTGAAAAAACTTGGTAATCCGTCGAAAAATGAGGAATTTAGAGTGTTTTTGGTTTTTTAAATTTTGCAAAATTTTGTGACCCCGGGGTCACAAAAAATCACGAAAATTTTCAGATTTTCAATTTCTTCAAAATTACTTTATTTCTTTACTAACTTTTAGAATAATCTATAAAACAAGTAAAACAGTTGAAAAAATTTGGTAATCCGTCGAAAAATGAGGAATTTAGAGTGTTTTTTGGTTTTTTAAATTTTGCAAAATTTTGCAAAATTTTGTGACCCCGGGGTCACAAAAAATCACGAAAATTTTCAGATTTTCAATTTCTTCAAAATTACTTTATTTCTTTACTAACTTTTAGAATAATCTATAAAACAAGTAAAACAGTTGAAAAAATTTGGTAATCCGTCGAAAAATGAGGAATTTAGAGTGTTTTTTGGTTTTTTAAATTTTGCAAAATTTTGCAAAATTTTGTGACCCCGGGGTCACAAATAATCACGAAAATTTTCAGATTTTCAATTTCTTCAAAATTACTTTATTTCTTTACTAACTTTTAGAATAATCAATAAAACAAGTAAAACAGTTGAAAAAACTTGGTAATCCGTCGAAAAATGAGGAATTTAGAGTGTTTTTTGGTTTTTTAAATTTTGCAAAATTTTGCAAAATTTTGTGACCCCGGGGTCACAAAAAATCACGAAAATTTTCAGATTTTCAATTTCTTCAAAATTACTTTATTTCTTTACTACCTTTTAGAATAATCAATAAAACAAGTAAAACAGATGAAAAAACTTGGTAATCCGTCGAAAAATGAGGAATTTAGAGTGTTTTTTAGTTTTTTAAATTTTGCAAAATTTTGCAAAATTTTGTGACCCCGGGGTCACAAAAAATCACGAAAATTTTCAGATTTTCAATTTCTTCAAAATTACTTTATTTCTTTACTAACTTTTAGAATAATCAATAAAACAAGTAAAACAGTTGAAAAAACTGGTAATCCGTCGAAAAATGAGGAATTTAGAGTGTTTTTTGGTTTTTTAAATTTTGCAAAATTTTGTGACCCCGGGGTCACAAAAAATCACGAAAATTTTCAGATTTTCAATTTCTTCAAAATTACTTTATTTCTTTACTAACTTTTAGAATAATCAATAAAACAAGTAAAACAGTTGAAAAAACTTGGTAATCCGTCGAAAAATGAGGAATTTAGAGTGTTTTTTGGTTTTTTAAATTTTGCAAAATTTTGCAAAATTTTGTGACCCCGGGGTCACAAAAAATCACGAAAATTTTCAGATTTTCAATTTCTTCAAAATTACTTTATTTCTTTACTAACTTTTAGAATAATCAATAAAACAAGTAAAACAGTTGAAAAAACTTGGTAATCCGTCGAAAAATGAGGAATTTAGAGTGTTTTTTGGTTTTTTAAATTTTGCAAAATTTTGCAAAATTTTGTGACCCCGGGGTCACAAATAATCACGAAAATTTTCAGATTTTCAATTTCTTCAAAATTACTTTATTTCTTTACTAACTTTTAGAATAATCAATAAAACAAGTAAAACAGTTGAAAAAACTTGGTAATCCGTCGAAAAATGAGGAATTTAGAGTGTTTTTTGGTTTTTTAAATTTTGCAAAATTTTGTGACCCCGGGGTCACAAAAAATCACGAAAATTTTCAGATTTTCAATTTCTTCAAAATTACTTTATTTCTTTACTAACTTTTAGAATAATCTATAAAACAAGTAAAACAGTTGAAAAAATTTGGTAATCCGTCGAAAAATGAGGAATTTAGAGTGTTTTTTGGTTTTTTAAATTTTGCAAAATTTTGTGACCCCGGGGTCACAAAAAATCACGAAAATTTTCAGATTTTCAATTTCTTCAAAATTACTTTATTTCTTTACTAACTTTTAGAATAATCAATAAAACAAGTAAAACAGTTGAAAAAACTGGTAATCCGTCGAAAAATGAGGAATTTAGAGTGTTTTTTGGTTTTTTAAATTTTGCAAAATTTTGTGACCCCGGGGTCACAAAAAATCACGAAAATTTTCAGATTTTCAATTTCTTCAAAATTACTTTATTTCTTTACTAACTTTTAGAATAAGCAATAAAACAAGTAAAACAGTTGAAAAAACTTGGTAATCCGTCGAAAAATGAGGAATTTAGAGTGTTTTTTGGTTTTTTAAATTTTGCAAAATTTTGCAAAATTTTGTGACCCCGGGGTCACAAAAAATCACGAAAATTTTCAGATTTTCAATTTCTTCAAAATTACTTTATTTCTTTACTAACTTTTAGAATAATCAATAAAACAAGTAAAACAGTTGAAAAAACTTGGTAAACCGTCGAAAAATGAGGAATTTAGAGTGTTTTTTGGTTTTTTAAATTTTGCAAAATTTTGCAAAATTTTGTGACCCCGGGGTCACAAAAAATCACGAAAATTTTCAGATTTTCAATTTCTTCAAAATTACTTTATTTCTTTACTACCTTTTAGAATAATCAATAAAACAAGTAAAACAGATGAAAAAACTTGGTAATCCGTCGAAAAATGAGGAATTTAGAGTGTTTTTTAGTTTTTTAAATTTTGCAAAATTTTGCAAAATTTTGTGACCCCGGGGTCACAAAAAATCACAAAAATTTTCAGATTTTCAATTTCTTCAAAATTACTTTATTTCTTTACTAACTTTTAGAATAATCAATAAAACAAGTAAAACAGTTGAAAAAACTTGGTAATCCGTCGAAAAATGAGGAATTTAGAGTGTTTTTTGGTTTTTTAAATTTTGCAAAATTTTGCAAAATTTTGTGACCCCGGGGTCACAAATAATCACGAAAATTTTCAGATTTTCAATTTCTTCAAAATTACTTTATTTCTTTACTAACTTTTAGAATAATCAATAAAACAAGTAAAACAGTTGAAAAAACTTGGTAATCCGTCGAAAAATGAGGAATTTAGAGTGTTTTTTGGTTTTTTAAATTTTGCAAAATTTTGCAAAATTTTGTGACCCCGGGGTCACAAAAAATCACGAAAATTTTCAGATTTTCAATTTCTTCAAAATTACTTTATTTCTTTACTAACTTTTAGAATAATCAATAAAACAAGTAAAACAGTTGAAAAAACTTGGTAATCCGTCGAAAAATGAGGAATTTAGAGTGTTTTTTGGTTTTCTAAACTTTGCAAAATTTTGCAAAATTTTGTGACCCCGGGGTCACAAAAAATCAAGAAAATTTTCAGATTTTCAATTTCTTCAAAATTACTTTATTTCTTTACTACCTTTTAGAATAATCAATAAAACAAGTAAAACAGTTGAAAAAACTTGGTAAACCGTCGAAAAATGAGGAATTTAGAGTGTTTTTTGGTTTTTTAAATTTTGCAAAATTTTGCAAAATTTTGTGACCCCGGGGTCACAAAAAATCACGAAAATTTTCAGATTTTCAATTTCTTCAAAATTACTTTATTTCTTTACTACCTTTTAGAATAATCAATAAAACAAGTAAAACAGATGAAAAAACTTGGTAATCCGTCGAAAAATGAGGAATTTAGAGTGTTTTTTAGTTTTTTAAATTTTGCAAAATTTTGCAAAATTTTGTGACCCCGGGGTCACAAAAAATCACAAAAATTTTCAGATTTTCAATTTCTTCAAAATTACTTTATTTCTTTACTAACTTTTAGAATAATCAATAAAACAAGTAAAACAGTTGAAAAAACTTGGTAATCCGTCGAAAAATGAGGAATTTAGAGTGTTTTTTGGTTTTTTAAATTTTGCAAAATTTTGCAAAATTTTGTGACCCCGGGGTCACAAAAAATCACGAAAATTTTCAGATTTTCAATTTCTTCAAAATTACTTTATTTCTTTACTAACTTTTAGAATAATCTATAAAACAAGTAAAACAGTTGAAAAAATTTGGTAATCCGTCGAAAAATGAGGAATTTAGAGTGTTTTTTGGTTTTTTAAATTTTGCAAAA
This sequence comes from Argyra leucocephala, assembly GCA_963942445.1. Classification (NCBI taxonomy): domain Eukaryota; kingdom Metazoa; phylum Arthropoda; class Insecta; order Diptera; family Dolichopodidae; genus Argyra; species Argyra leucocephala. The sequence goes on from OZ012681.1 coordinate 24,887,881, forward strand.
TTTTGCAAAATTTTGTGACCCCGGGGTCACAAATAATCACGAAAATTTTCAGATTTTCAATTTCTTCAAAATTACTTTATTTCTTTACTAACTTTTAGAATAATCAATAAAACAAGTAAAACAGTTGAAAAAACTTGGTAATCCGTCGAAAAATGAGGAATTTAGAGTGTTTTTTGGTTTTTTAAATTTTGCAAAATTTTGTGACCCCGGGGTCACAAAAAATCACGAAAATTTTCAGATTTTCAATTTCTTCAAAATTACTTTATTTCTTTACTAACTTTTAGAATAATCTATAAAACAAGTAAAACAGTTGAAAAAATTTGGTAATCCGTCGAAAAATGAGGAATTTAGAGTGTTTTTTGGTTTTTTAAATTTTGCAAAATTTTGCAAAATTTTGTGACCCCGGGGTCACAAAAAATCACGAAAATTTTCAGATTTTCAATTTCTTCAAAATTACTTTATTTCTTTACTAACTTTTAGAATAATCTATAAAACAAGTAAAACAGTTGAAAAAATTTGGTAATCCGTCGAAAAATGAGGAATTTAGAGTGTTTTTTGGTTTTTTAAATTTTGCAAAATTTTGCAAAATTTTGTGACCCCGGGGTCACAAAAAATCACGAAAATTTTCAGATTTTCAATTTCTTCAAAATTACTTTATTTCTTTACTAACTTTTAGAATAATCTATAAAACAAGTAAAACAGTTGAAAAAATTTGGTAATCCGTCGAAAAATGAGGAATTTAGAGTGTTTTTTGGTTTTTTAAATTTTGCAAAATTTTGCAAAATTTTGTGACCCCGGGGTCACAAAAAATCACGAAAATTTTCAGATTTTCAATTTCTTCAAAATTACTTTATTTCTTTACTAACTTTTAGAATAATCTATAAAACAAGTAAAACAGTTGAAAAAATTTGGTAATCCGTCGAAAAATGAGGAATTTAGAGTGTTTTTTGGTTTTTTAAATTTTGCAAAATTTTGCAAAATTTTGTGACCCCGGGGTCACAAATAATCACGAAAATTTTCAGATTTTCAATTTCTTCAAAATTACTTTATTTCTTTACTAACTTTTAGAATAATCAATAAAACAAGTAAAACAGTTGAAAAAACTTGGTAATCCGTCGAAAAATGAGGAATTTAGAGTGTTTTTTGGTTTTTTAAATTTTGCAAAATTTTGCAAAATTTTGTGACCCCGGGGTCACAAAAAATCACGAAAATTTTCAGATTTTCAATTTCTTCAAAATTACTTTATTTCTTTACTACCTTTTAGAATAATCAATAAAACAAGTAAAACAGATGAAAAAACTTGGTAATCCGTCGAAAAATGAGGAATTTAGAGTGTTTTTTAGTTTTTTAAATTTTGCAAAATTTTGCAAAATTTTGTGACCCCGGGGTCACAAAAAATCACGAAAATTTTCAGATTTTCAATTTCTTCAAAATTACTTTATTTCTTTACTAACTTTTAGAATAATCAATTAAACAAGTAAAACAGTTGAAAAAACTTGGTAATCCGTCGAAAAATGAGGAATTTAGAGTGTTTTTTGGTTTTTTAAACTTTGCAAAATTTTGCAAAATTTTGTGATCCCGGGGTCACAAAAAATCACGAAAATTTTCAGATTTTCAATTTCTTCAAAATTACTTTATTTCTTTACTAACTTTTAGAATAATCAATAAAACAAGTAAAACAGTTGAAAAAACTTGGTAATCCGTCGAAAAATGAGGAATTTAGAGTGTTTTTTGGTTTTTTAAATTTTGCAAAATTTTGCAAAATTTTGTGACCCCGGGGTCACAAAAAATCACGAAAATTTTCAGATTTTCAATTTCTTCAAAATTACTTTATTTCTTTACTAACTTTTAGAATAATCAATAAAACAAGTAAAACAGTTGAAAAAACTTGGTAATCCGTCGAAAAATGAGGAATTTAGAGTGTTTTTTGGTTTTTTAAATTTTGCAAAATTTTGCAAAATTTTGTGACCCCGGGGTCACAAAAAATCACGAAAATTTTCAGATTTTCAATTTCTTCAAAATTACTTTATTTCTTTACTACCTTTTAGAATAATCAATAAAACAAGTAAAACAGATGAAAAAACTTGGTAATCCGTCGAAAAATGAGGAATTTAGAGTGTTTTTTAGTTTTTTAAATTTTGCAAAATTTTGCAAAATTTTGTGACCCCGGGGTCACAAAAAATCACGAAAATTTTCAGATTTTCAATTTCTTCAAAATTACTTTATTTCTTTACTAACTTTTAGAATAATCAATAAAACAAGTAAAACAGTTGAAAAAACTTGGTAATCCGTCGAAAAATGAGGAATTTAGAGTGTTTTTTGGTTTTTTAAATTTTGCAAAATTTTGCAAAATTTTGTGACCCCGGGGTCACAAAAAATCACGAAAATTTTCAGATTTTCAATTTCTTCAAAATTACTTTATTTCTTTACTAACTTTTAGAATAATCAATAAAACAAGTAAAACAGTTGAAAAAACTGGTAATCCGTCGAAAAATGAGGAATTTAGAGTGTTTTTTAGTTTTTTAAATTTTGCAAAATTTTGTGACCCCGGCATCACAAAAAATCACGAAAATTTTCAGATTTTCAATTTCTTCAAAATTACTTTATTTCTTTACTAACTTTTAGAATAATCAATAAAACAAGTAAAACAGTTGAAAAAACTTGGTAATCCGTCGAAAAATGAGGAATTTAGAGTGTTTTTTGGTTTTTTAAACTTTGCAAAATTTTGCAAAATTTTGTGATCCCGGGGTCACAAAAAATCACGAAAATTTTCAGATTTTCAATTTCTTCAAAATTACTTTATTTCTTTACTACCTTTTAGAATAATCAATAAAACAAGTAAAACAGTTGAAAAAACTTGGTAAACCGTCGAAAAATGAGGAATTTAGAGTGTTTTCTGGTTTTTTAAATTTTGCAAAATTTTGCAAAATTTTGTGACCCCGGGGTCACAAAAAATCACGAAAATTTTCAGATTTTCAATTTCTTCAAAATTACTTTATTTCTTTACTAACTTTTAGAATAATCTATAAAACAAGTAAAACAGTTGAAAAAATTTGGTAATCCGTCGAAAAATGAGGAATTTAGAGTGTTTTTTGGTTTTTTAAATTTTGCAAAATTTTGCAAAATTTTGTGACCCCGGGGTCACAAAAAATCACGAAAATTTTCAGATTTTCAATTTCTTCAAAATTACTTTATTTCTTTACTAACTTTTAGAATAATCTATAAAACAAGTAAAACAGTTGAAAAAATTTGGTAATCCGTCGAAAAATGAGGAATTTAGAGTGTTTTTTGGTTTTTTAAATTTTGCAAAATTTTGCAAAATTTTGTGACCCCGGGGTCACAAAAAATCACGAAAATTTTCAGATTTTCAATTTCTTCAAAATTACTTTATTTCTTTACTAACTTTTAGAATAATCTATAAAACAAGTAAAACAGTTGAAAAAATTTGGTAATCCGTCGAAAAATGAGGAATTTAGAGTGTTTTTTGGTTTTTTAAATTTTGCAAAATTTTGCAAAATTTTGTGACCCCGGGGTCACAAAAAATCACGAAAATTTTCAGATTTTCAATTTCTTCAAAATTACTTTATTTCTTTACTAACTTTTAGAATAATCTATAAAACAAGTAAAACAGTTGAAAAAATTTGGTAATCCGTCGAAAAATGAGGAATTTAGAGTGTTTTTTGGTTTTTTAAATTTTGCAAAATTTTGCAAAATTTTGTGACCCCGGGGTCACAAATAATCACGAAAATTTTCAGATTTTCAATTTCTTCAAAATTACTTTATTTCTTTACTAACTTTTAGAATAATCAATAAAACAAGTAAAACAGTTGAAAAAACTTGGTAATCCGTCGAAAAATGAGGAATTTAGAGTGTTTTTTGGTTTTTTAAATTTTGCAAAATTTTGCAAAATTTTGTGACCCCGGGGTCACAAAAAATCACGAAAATTTTCAGATTTTCAATTTCTTCAAAATTACTTTATTTCTTTACTACCTTTTAGAATAATCAATAAAACAAGTAAAACAGATGAAAAAACTTGGTAATCCGTCGAAAAATGAGGAATTTAGAGTGTTTTTTAGTTTTTTAAATTTTGCAAAATTTTGCAAAATTTTGTGACCCCGGGGTCACAAAAAATCACGAAAATTTTCAGATTTTCAATTTCTTCAAAATTACTTTATTTCTTTACTAACTTTTAGAATAATCAATTAAACAAGTAAAACAGTAGAAAAAACTTGGTAATCCGTCGAAAAATGAGGAATTTAGAGTGTTTTTTGGTTTTTTAAACTTTGCAAAATTTTGCAAAATTTTGTGATCCCGGGGTCACAAAAAATCACGAAAATTTTCAGATTTTCAATTTCTTCAAAATTACTTTATTTCTTTACTAACTTTTAGAATAATCAATAAAACAAGTAAAACAGTTGAAAAAACTTGGTAATCCGTCGAAAAATGAGGAATTTAGAGTGTTTTTTGGTTTTTTAAATTTTGCAAAATTTTGCAAAATTTTGTGACCCCGGGGTCACAAAAAATCACGAAAATTTTCAGATTTTCAATTTCTTCAAAATTACTTTATTTCTTTACTAACTTTTAGAATAATCAATAAAACAAGTAAAACAGTTGAAAAAACTTGGTAATCCGTCGAAAAATGAGGAATTTAGAGTGTTTTTTGGTTTTTTAAATTTTGCAAAATTTTGTGACTTCGGGGTCACAAAAAATCACGAAAATTTTCAGATTTTCAATTTCTTCAAAATTACTTTATTTCTTTACTACCTTTTAGAATAATCAATAAAACAAGTAAAACAGATGAAAAAACTTGGTAATCCGTCGAAAAATGAGGAATTTAGAGTGTTTTTTAGTTTTTTAAATTTTGCAAAATTTTGCAAAATTTTGTGACCCCGGGGTCACAAAAAATCACGAAAATTTTCAGATTTTCAATTTCTTCAAAATTACTTTATTTCTTTACTAACTTTTAGAATAATCAATAAAACAAGTAAAACAGTTGAAAAAACTTGGTAATCCGTCGAAAAATGAGGAATTTAGAGTGTTTTTTGGTTTTTTAAATTTTGCAAAATTTTGCAAAATTTTGTGACCCCGGGGTCACAAAAAATCACGAAAATTTTCAGATTTTCAATTTCTTCAAAATTACTTTATTTCTTTACTAACTTTTAGAATAATCAATAAAACAAGTAAAACAGTTGAAAAAACTGGTAATCCGTCGAAAAATGAGGAATTTAGAGTGTTTTTTAGTTTTTTAAATTTTGCAAAATTTTGTGACCCCGGCATCACAAAAAATCACGAAAATTTTCAGATTTTCAATTTCTTCAAAATTACTTTATTTCTTTACTAACTTTTAGAATAATCAATAAAACAAGTAAAACAGTTGAAAAAACTTGGTAAACCGTCGAAAAATGAGGAATTGAGAGTGTTTTTTGGTTTTTTAAATTTTGCAAAATTTTGCAAAATTTTGTGATCCCGGGGTCACAAAAAATCACGAAAATTTTCAGATTTTCAATTTCTTCAAAATTACTTTATTTCTTTACTACCTTTTAGAATAATCAATAAAACAAGTAAAACAGTTGAAAAAACTTGGTAAACCGTCGAAAAATGAGGAATTTAGAGTGTTTTTTGGTTTTTTAAATTTTGCAAAATTTTGCAAAATTTTGTGACCCCGGGGTCACAAAAAATCACGTAAATTTTCAGATTTTCAATTTCTTCAAAATTACTTTATTTCTTTACTAACTTTTAGAATAATCAATAAAACAAGTAAAACAGTTGAAAAAACTTGGTAATCCGTCGAAAAATGAGGAATTTAGAGTGTTTTTTGGTTTTTTAAATTTTGCAAAATTTTGTGACCCCGGGGTCACAAAAAATCACGAAAATTTTCAGATTTTCAATTTCTTCAAAATTACTTTATTTCTTTACTAACTTTTAGAATAATCAATAAAACAAGTAAAACAGTTGAAAAAACTGGTAATCCGTCGAAAAATGAGGAATTTAGAGTGTTTTTTAGTTTTTTAAATTTTGCAAAATTTTGTGACCCTGGCATCACAAAAAATCACGAAAATTTTCAGATTTTCAATTTTTTCAAAATTACTTTATTTCTTTACTACCTTTTAGAATAATCAATAAAACAAGTAAAACAGATGAAAAAACTTGGTAATCCGTCGAAAAATGAGGAATTTAGAGTGTTTTTTAGTTTTTTAAATTTTGCAAAATTTTGTGACCCTGGCATCACAAAAAATCACGAAAATTTTCAGATTTTCAATTTCTTCAAAATTACTTTATTTCTTTACTAACTTTTAGAATAATCAATAAAACAAGTAAAACAGTTGAAAAAACTGTTAATCCGTCGAAAAATGAGGAATTTAGAGTGTTTTTTAGTTTTTTAAATTTTGCAAAATTTTGTGACCCTGGCAGCACAAAAAATCACGAAATTTTCAGATTTTCAATTTCTTCAAAATTACTTTATTTCTTTACTAACTTTTAGAATAATCAATAAAACAAGTAAAACAGTTGAAAAAACTTGGTAATCCGTCGAAAATGAGGAATTTAGAGTGTTTTTTGGTTTTTTAAATTTTGCAAAATTTTGCAAAATTTTGTGACCCCGGGGTCACAAAAAATCACGAAAATTTTCAGATTTCAATTTCTTCAAAATTACTTTATTTCTTTACTAACTTTTAGAATAATCAATAAAACAAGTAAAACAGTTGAAAAAACTTGGTAATCCGTCGAAAAATGAGGAATTTAGAGTGTTTTTTGGTTTTTTAAACTTTGCAAAATTTTGCAAAATTTTGTGACCCCGGGGTCACAAAAAATCAAGAAAATTTTCAGATTTTCAATTTCTTCAAAATTACTTTATTTCTTTACTACCTTTTAGAATAATCAATAAAACAAGTAAAACAGTTGAAAAAACTTGGTAAACCGTCGAAAAATGAGGAATTTAGAGTGTTTTTTGGTTTTTTAAATTTTGCAAAATTTTGCAAAATTTAGTGACCCCGGGTCACAAAAAATCACGTAAATTTTCAGATTTTCAATTTCTTCAAAATTACTTTATTTCTTTACTAACTTTTAGAATAATCAATAAAACAAGTAAAACAGTTGAAAAAACTTGGTAATCCGTCGAAAAATGAGAATTTAGAGTGTTTTTTGGTTTTTTAAATTTTGCAAAATTTTGCAAAATTTTGTGACCCCGGGGTCACAAAAAAATCACGAAAATTTTCAGATTTTCAATTTCTTCAAAATTACTTTATTTCTTTACTAACTTTTAGAATAATCAATAAAACAAGTAAAACAGTTGAAAAAACTGGTAATCCGTCGAAAAATGAGGAATTTAGAGTGTTTTTTAGTTTTTTAAATTTTGCAAAATTTTGTGACCCCGGCATCACAAAAAATCACGAAAATTTTCAGATTTTCAATTTCTTCAAAATTACTTTATTTCTTTACTAACTTTTAGAATAATCAATAAAACAAGTAAAACAGTTGAAAAAACTTGGTAAACCGTCGAAAAATGAGGAATTTAGAGTGTTTTTTGGTTTTTTAAATTTGCAAAATTTTGCAAAATTTTGTGATCCCGGGGTCACAAAAAATCACGAAAATTTTCAGATTTTCAATTTCTTCAAAATTACTTTATTTCTTTACTACCTTTTAGAATAATCAATAAAACAAGTAAAACAGTTGAAAAAACTTGGTAAACCGTCGAAAAATGAGGAATTTAGAGTGTTTTTTGGTTTTTTAAATTTTGCAAAATTTTGCAAAATTTTGTGACCCCGGGGTCACAAAAAATCACGTAAATTTTCAGATTTTCAATTTCTTCAAAATTACTTTATTTCTTTACTAACTTTTAGAATAATCAATAAAACAAGTAAAACAGTTGAAAAAACTTGGTAATCCGTCGAAAAATGAGGAATTTAGAGTGTTTTTTGGTTTTTTAAATTTTGCAAAATTTTGTGACCCCGGGGTCACAAAAAATCACGTAAATTTTCAGATTTTCAATTTCTTCAAAATTACTTTATTTCTTTACTAACTTTTAGAATAATCAATAAAACAAGTAAAACAGTTGAAAAAACTTGGTAATCCGTCGAAAAATGAGAATTTAGAGTGTTTTTTGGTTTTTTAAATTTTGCAAAATTTTGCAAAATTTTGTGACCCCGGGGTCACAAAAAATCACGAAAATTTTCAGATTTTCAATTTCTTCAAAATTACTTTATTTCTTTACTACCTTTAGAATAATCAATAAAACAAGTAAAACAGATGAAAAAACTTGGTAATCCGTCGAAAAATGAGGAATTTAGAGTGTTTTTTAGTTTTTTAAATTTTGCAAAATTTTGCAAAATTTTGTGACCCCGGGGTCACAAAAAATCACGAAATTTTCAGATTTTCAATTTCTTCAAAATTACTTTATTTCTTTACTAACTTTTAGAATAATCAATTAAACAAGTAAAACAGTAGAAAAAACTTGGTAATCCGTCGAAAAAATGAGGAATTTAGAGTGTTTTTTGGTTTTTTAACTTTGCAAAATTTTGCAAAATTTTGTGATCCGGGGTCACAAAAATCACGAAATTTTCAGATTTTCAATTTCTTCAAAATTACTTTATTTCTTTACTAACTTTTAGAATAATCAATAAAACAAGTAAAACAGTTGAAAAAACTGGTAATCCGTCGAAAAATGAGGAATTTAGAGTGTTTTTTGGTTTTTTAAATTTTGCAAAATTTTGCAAAATTTTGTGACCCCGGGGTCACAAAAAATCACGAAAATTTTCAGATTTTCAATTTCTTCAAAATTACTTTATTTCTTTACTAACTTTTAGAATAATCAATAAAACAAGTAAAACAGTTGAAAAAACTTGGTAATCCGTCGAAAAATGAGGAATTTAGAGTGTTTTTTGGTTTTTTAAATTTTGCAAAATTTTGCAAAATTTTGTGACTTCGGGGTCACAAAAATCACGAAAATTTTCAGATTTTCAATTTCTTCAAAATTACTTTATTTCTTTACTACCTTTTAGAATAATCAATAAAACAAGTAAAACAGATGAAAAAACTTGGTAATCCGTCGAAAAATGAGGAATTTAGAGTGTTTTTTAGTTTTTTAAATTTTGCAAAATTTTGCAAAATTTTGTGACCCCGGGGTCACAAAAAATCACGAAAATTTTCAGATTTTCAATTTCTTCAAAATTACTTTATTTCTTTACTAACTTTTAGAATAATCAATAAAACAAGTAAAACAGTTGAAAAAACTTGGTAATCCGTCGAAAAATGAGGAATTTAGAGTGTTTTTTGGTTTTTTAAATTTTGCAAAATTTTGCAAAATTTTGTGACCCCGGGGTCACAAAAAATCACGAAAATTTTCAGATTTTCAATTTCTTCAAAATTACTTTATTTCTTTACTAACTTTAGAATAATCAATAAAACAAGTAAAACAGTTGAAAAAACTGGTAATCCGTCGAAAAATGAGGAATTTAGAGTGTTTTTTAGTTTTTTAAATTTTGCAAAATTTTGTGACCCCGGCATCACAAAAATCACGAAAATTTTCAGATTTTCAATTCTTCAAAATTACTTTATTTCTTTACTAACTTTTAGAATAATCAATAAAACAAGTAAAACAGTTGAAAAAACTTGGTAAACCGTCGAAAAATGAGGAATTTAGAGTGTTTTTTGGTTTTTTAAATTTTGCAAAATTTTGCAAAATTTTGTGATCCCGGGGTCACAAAAAATCACGAAAATTTTCAGATTTTCAATTTCTTCAAAATTACTTTATTTCTTTACTACCTTTTAGAATAATCAATAAAACAAGTAAAACAGTTGAAAAAACTTGGTAAACCGTCGAAAAATGAGGAATTTAGAGTGTTTTTTGGTTTTTTAAATTTTGCAAAATTTTGTGACCCCGGGGTCACAAAAATCACGTAAATTTTCAGATTTTCAATTTCTTCAAAATTACTTTATTTCTTTACTAACTTTTAGAATAATCAATAAAACAAGTAAAACAGTTGAAAAAACTTGGTAATCCGTCGAAAAATGAGGAATTTAGAGTGTTTTTTGGTTTTTTAAATTTTGCAAAATTTTGTGACCCCGGGGTCACAAAAAATCACGAAAATTTTCAGATTTTCAATTTCTTCAAAATTACTTTATTTCTTTACTAACTTTTAGAATAATCAATAAAACAAGTAAAACAGTTGAAAAAACTGGTAATCCGTCGAAAAATGAGGAATTTAGAGTGTTTTTTAGTTTTTTAAATTTTGCAAAATTTTGTGACCCTGGCATCACAAAAAATCACGAAAATTTTCAGATTTTCAATTTTTTCAAAATTACTTTATTTCTTTACTACCTTTTAGAATAATCAATAAAACAAGTAAAACAGATGAAAAAACTTGGTAATCCGTCGAAAAATGAGGAATTTAGAGTGTTTTTTAGTTTTTTAAATTTTGCAAAATTTTGTGACCCTGGCATCACAAAAAATCACGAAAATTTTCAGATTTTCAATTTCTTCAAAATTACTTTATTTCTTTACTAACTTTTAGAATAATCAATAAAACAAGTAAAACAGTTGAAAAAACTGTTAATCCGTCGAAAAATGAGGAATTTAGAGTGTTTTTTAGTTTTTTAAATTTTGCAAAATTTTGTGACCCTGGCATCACAAAAAATCACGAAAATTTTCAGATTTTCAATTTCTTCAAAATTACTTTATTTCTTTACTAACTTTTAGAATAATCAATAAAACAAGTAAAACAGTTGAAAAAACTTGGTAATCCGTCGAAAAATGAGGAATTTAGAGTGTTTTTTGGTTTTTAAATTTTGCAAAATTTTGCAAAATTTTGTGACCCCGGGGTCACAAAAAATCACGAAAATTTTCAGATTTTCAATTTCTTCAAAATTACTTTATTTCTTTACTAACTTTTAGAATAATCAATAAAACAAGTAAAACAGTTGAAAAAACTTGGTAATCCGTCGAAAAATGAGGAATTTAGAGTGTTTTTTGGTTTTTTAAACTTTGCAAAATTTTGCAAAATTTTGTGACCCCGGGGTCACAAAAAATCAAGAAAATTTTCAGATTTTCATTTCTTCAAAATTACTTTATTTCTTTACTACCTTTTAGAATAATCAATAAAACAAGTAAAACAGTTGAAAAAACTTGGTAAACCGTCGAAAAATGAGGAATTTAGAGTGTTTTTTGGTTTTTTAAATTTTGCAAAATTTTGCAAAATTTTGTGACCCCGGGGTCACAAAAAATCACGTAAATTTTCAGATTTTCAATTTCTTCAAAATTACTTTATTTCTTTACTAACTTTTAGAATAATCAATAAAACAAGTAAAACAGTTGAAAAAACTTGGTAATCCGTCGAAAAATGAGGAATTTAGAGTGTTTTTTGGTTTTTTAAATTTTGCAAAATTTTGCAAAATTTTGTGACCCCGGGGTCACAAAAAATCACGAAATTTTCAGATTTTCAATTTCTTCAAAATTACTTTATTTCTTTACTAACTTTTAGAATAATCAATAAAACAAGTAAAACAGTTGAAAAAACTGGTAATCCGTCGAAAAATGAGGAATTTAGAGTGTTTTTTAGTTTTTTAAATTTTGCAAAATTTTGTGACCCCGGCATCACAAAAAATCACGAAAATTTTCAGATTTTCAATTTCTTCAAAATTACTTTATTTCTTTACTAACTTTTAGAATAATCAATAAAACAAGTAAAACAGTTGAAAAAAACTTGGTAAACCGTCGAAAAATGAGGAATTTAGAGTGTTTTTTGGTTTTTTAAATTTTGCAAAATTTTGCAAAATTTTGTGATCCCGGGGGTCACAAAAAATCACGAAAATTTTCAGATTTTCAATTTCTTCAAAATTACTTTATTTCTTTACTACCTTTTAGAATAATCAATAAAACAAGTAAAACAGTTGAAAAAACTTGGTAAACCGTCGAAAAATGAGGAATTTAGAGTGTTTTTTGGTTTTTTAAATTTTGCAAAATTTTGCAAAATTTTGTGACCCCGGGGTCACAAAAAATCACGTAAATTTTCAGATTTTCAATTTCTTCAAAATTACTTTATTTCTTTACTAACTTTTAGAATAATCAATAAAACAAGTAAAACAGTTGAAAAAACTTGGTATCCGTCGAAAAATGAGGAATTTAGAGTGTTTTTTGGTTTTTTAAATTTTGCAAAATTTGTGACCCCGGGGTCACAAAAAATCACGAAAATTTTCAGATTTTCAATTTCTTCAAAATTACTTTATTTCTTTACTAACTTTTAGAATAATCAATAAAACAAGTAAAACAGTTGAAAAAACTGGTAATCCGTCGAAAAATGAGGAATTTAGAGTGTTTTTTAGTTTTTAAATTTTGCAAAATTTTGTGACCCTGGCATCACAAAAAATCACGAAAATTTTCAGATTTTCAATTTTTTCAAAATTACTTTATTTCTTTACTACCTTTTAGAATAATCAATAAAACAAGTAAAACAGATGAAAAAACTTGGTAATCCGTCGAAAAATGAGGAATTTAGAGTGTTTTTAGTTTTTTAAATTTTGCAAAATTTTGCAAAATTTTGTGACCCCGGGGTCACAAAAAATCACGAAAATTTTCAGATTTTCAATTTCTAAAAAATTACTTTATTTCTTTACTAACTTTTAGAATAATCAATAAAACAAGTAAAACAGTTGAAAAAACTTGGTAATCCGTCGAAAATGAGGAATTTAGAGTGTTTTTTGGTTAAAATGAGGAATTTAGAGTGTTTTTTGGTTTTTTAAATTTTGCAAAATTTTGCAAAATTTTGTGACCCCGGGGTCACAAAAAATCACGAAAATTTTCAGATTTTCAATTTCTTCAAAATTACTTTATTTCTTTACTAACTTTTAGAATAATCAATAAAACAAGTAAAACAGTTGAAAAAACTTGGTAATCCGTCGAAAAATGAGGAATTTAGAGTGTTTTTTGGTTTTTTAAATTTTGCAAAATTTTGCAAAATTTTGTGACCCCGGGGTCACAAAAAATCACGTAAATTTTCAGATTTTCAATTTCTTCAAAATTACTTTATTTCTTTACTAACTTTTAGAATAATCAATAAAACAAGTAAAACAGTTGAAAAAACTTGGTAATCCGTCGAAAAATGAGGAATTTAGAGTGTTTTTTGGTTTTTTAAATTTTGCAAAATTTTGCAAAATTTTGTGACCCCGGGGTCACAAAAAATCACGAAAATTTTCAGATTTTCAATTTCTTCAAAATTACTTTATTTCTTTACTAACTTTTAGAATAATCAATAAAACAAGTAAAACAGTTGAAAAAACTTGGTAATCCGTCGAAAAATGAGGAATTTAGAGTGTTTTTTGGTTTTTTAAACTTTGCAAAATTTTGCAAAATTTTGTGACCCCGGGGTCACAAAAAATCACGTAAATTTTCAGATTTTCAATTTCTTCAAAATTACTTTATTTCTTTACTAACTTTTAGAATAATCAATAAAACAAGTAAAACAGTTGAAAAAACTTGGTAATCCGTCGAAAAATGAGGAATTTAGAGTGTTTTTTGGTTTTTTAAATTTTGCAAAATTTTGCAAAATTTTGTGACCCCGGGGTCACAAAAATCACGAAAATTTTCAGATTTTCAATTTCTTCAAAATTACTTTATTTCTTTACTAACTTTTAGAATAATCAATAAAACAAGTAAAACAGTTGAAAAAACTTGGTAATCCGTCGAAAAATGAGGAATTTAGAGTGTTTTTTGGTTTTTTAAACTTTGCAAAATTTTGCAAAATTTTGTGACCCCGGGGTCACAAAAAATCACGTAAATTTTCAGATTTTCAATTTCTTCAAAATTACTTTATTTCTTTACTAACTTTTAGAATAATCAATAAAACAAGTAAAACAGTTGAAAAAACTTGGTAATCCGTCGAAAAATGAGGAATTTAGAGTGTTTTTTAGTTTTTTAAATTTTGCAAAATTTTGTGACCCTGGCATCACAAAAAATCACGAAAATTTTTCAGATTTTCAATTTTTTCAAAATTACTTTATTTCTTTACTACCTTTTAGAATAATCAATAAAACAAGTAAAACAGATGAAAAAACTTGGTAATCCGTCGAAAAATGAGGAATTTAGAGTGTTTTTTAGTTTTTTAAATTTTGCAAAATTTTGCAAAATTTTGTGACCCCGGGGTCACAAAAAATCACGAAAATTTTCAGATTTTCAATTTCTAAAAAATTACTTTATTTCTTTACTAACTTTTAGAATAATCAATAAAACAAGTAAAACAGTTGAAAAAACTTGGTAATCCGTCGAAAAATGAGGAATTTAGAGTGTTTTTTGGTTTTTTAAATTTTGCAAAATTTTGCAAAATTTTGTGACCCCGGGGTCACAAAAAATCACGAAAATTTTCAGATTTTCAATTTCTTCAAAATTACTTTATTTCTTTACTAACTTTTAGAATAATCAATAAAACAAGTAAAACAGTTGAAAAAACTTGGTAATCCGTCGAAAAATGAGGAATTTAGAGTGTTTTTTGGTTTTTTAAATTTTGCAAAATTTTGCAAAATTTTGTGACCCCGGGGTCACAAAAAATCATGAAAATTTTCAGATTTTCAATTTCTTCAAAATTACTTTATTTCTTTACTAACTTTTAGAATAATCAATAAAACAAGTAAAACAGTTGAAAAAACTTGGTAAACCGTCGAAAAATGAGGAATTTAGAGTGTTTTTTAGTTTTTTAAATTTTGCAAAATTTTGTGACCCCGGCATCACAAAAAATCACGAAAATTTTCAGATTTTCAATTTCTTCAAAATTACTTTATTTCTTTACTAACTTTTAGAATAATCAATAAAACAAGTAAAACAGTTGAAAAAACTTGGTAATCCGTCGAAAAATGAGGAATTTAGAGTGTTTTTTGGTTTTTAAACTTTGCAAAATTTTGCAAAATTTTGTGATCCCGGGGTCACAAAAAATCACGAAAATTTTCAGATTTTCAATTTCTTCAAAATTACTTTATTTCTTTACTAACTTTTAGAATAATCAATAAAACAAGTAAAACAGTTGAAAAAACTGGTAATCCGTCGAAAAATGAGGAATTTAGAGTGTTTTTTAGTTTTTTAAATTTTGCAAAATTTTGTGACCCCGGCATCACAAAAAATCACGAAAATTTTCAGATTTTCAATTTCTTCAAAATTACTTTATTTCTTTACTAACTTTTAGAATAATCAATAAAACAAGTAAAACAGTTGAAAAAACTTGGTAATCCGTCGAAAAATGAGGAATTTAGAGTGTTTTTTGGTTTTTTAAACTTTGCAAAATTTTGCAAAATTTTGTGATCCCGGGGGTCACAAAAAATCACGAAAATTTTCAGATTTTCAATTTCTTCAAATTACTTTATTTCTTTACTAACTTTTAGAATAATCAATAAAACAAGTAAAACAGTTGAAAAAACTGGTAATCCGTCGAAAAATGAGGAATTTAGAGTGTTTTTTAGTTTTTTAAATTTTGCAAAATTTTGTGACCCCGGCATCACAAAAAATCACGAAAATTTTCAGATTTTCAATTTCTTCAAAATTACTTTATTTCTTTACTAACTTTTAGAATAATCAATAAAACAAGTAAAACAGTTGAAAAAACTTGGTAATCCGTCGAAAAATGAGGAATTTAGAGTGTTTTTTGGTTTTTTAAACTTTGCAAAATTTTGCAAAATTTTGTGATCCCGGGGTCACAAAAAATCACGAAAATTTTCAGATTTTTAATTTCTTCAAAATTACTTTATTTCTTTACTAACTTTTAGAATAATCAATAAAACAAGTAAAACAGTTGAAAAAACTTGGTAATCCGTCGAAAAATGAGGAATTTAGAGTGTTTTTTGGTTTTTTAAACTTTGCAAAATTTTGCAAAATTTTGTGATCCCGGGGTCACAAAAAATCACGAAAATTTTCAGATTTTCAATTTCTTCAAAATTACTTTATTTCTTTACTAACTTTTAGAATAATCAATAAAACAAGTAAAACAGTTGAAAAAACTGGTAATCCGTCGAAAAATGAGGAATTTAGAGTGTTTTTTAGTTTTTAAATTTTGCAAAATTTTGTGACCCCGGCATCACAAAAAATCACGAAAATTTTCAGATTTTCAATTTCTTCAAAATTACTTTATTTCTTTACTAACTTTTAGAATAATCAATAAAACAAGTAAAACAGTTGAAAAAACTTGGTAAACCGTCGAAAAATGAGGAATTTAGAGTGTTTTTTGGTTTTTTAAATTTTGCAAAATTTTGCAAAATTTTGTGACCCCGGGGTCACAAAAAATCACGTAAATTTTCAGATTTTCAATTTCTTCAAAATTACTTTATTTCTTTACTAACTTTTAGAATAATCAATAAAACAAGTAAAACAGTTGAAAAAACTTGGTAAACCGTCGAAAAATGAGGAATTTAGAGTGTTTTTTGGTTTTTTAAATTTTGCAAAATTTTGCAAAATTTTGTGACCCCGGGGTCACAAAAAATCACGTAAATTTTCAGATTTTCAATTTCTTCAAAATTACTTTATTTCTTTACTAACTTTTAGAATAATCAATAAAACAAGTAAAACAGTTGAAAAAACTTGGTAATCCGTCGAAAAATGAGGAATTTAGAGTGTTTTTTGATTTTTTAAATTTTGCAAAATTTTGCAAAATTTTGTGACCCCGGGGTCACAAAAAATCACGAAAATTTTCAGATTTTCAATTTCTTCAAAATTACTTTATTTCTTTACTAACTTTTAGAATAATCAATAAAACAAGTAAAACAGTTGAAAAAACTTGGTAATCCGTCGAAAAATGAGGAATTTAGAGTGTTTTTTGGTTTTTTAAATTTTGCAAAATTTTGCAAAATTTTGTGACCCCGGGGTCACAAAAAATCACGAAAATTTTCAGATTTTCAATTTCTTCAAAATTACTTTATTTCTTTACTAACTTTTAGAATAATCAATAAAACAAGTAAAACAGTTGAAAAAACTTGGTAATCCGTCGAAAAATGAGGAATTTAGAGTGTTTTTGGTTTTTTAAATTTTGCAAAATTTTGCAAAATTTTGTGACCCCGGGGTCACAAAAAATCACGAAAATTTTCAGATTTTCAATTTCTTCAAAATTACTTTATTTCTTTACTAACTTTTAGAATAATCAATAAAACAAGTAAAACAGTTGAAAAAACTTGGTAATCCGTCGAAAAATGAGGAATTTAGAGTGTTTTTTGGTTTTTTAAATTTGCAAAATTTTGCAAAATTTTGTGACCCCGGGGTCACAAAAAATCACGAAAATTTTCAGATTTTCAATTTCTTCAAAATTACTTTATTTCTTTACTAACTTTTAGAATAATCAATAAAACAAGTAAAACAGTTGAAAAAACTTGGTAATCCGTCGAAAAATGAGGAATTTAGAGTGTTTTTTGGTTTTTTAAACTTTGCAAAATTTTGCAAAATTTTGTGACCCCGGGGTCACAAAAAATCAAGAAAATTTTCAGATTTTCAATTTCTTCAAAATTACTTTATTTCTTTACTACCTTTTAGAATAATCAATAAAACAAGTAAAACAGTTGAAAAAACTTGGTAATCCGTCGAAAAATGAGGAATTTAGAGTGTTTTTTGGTTTTTTAAATTTTGCAAAATTTTGCAAAATTTTGTGACCCCGCGGTCACAAAAAATCACGAAAATTTTCAGATTTTCAATTTCTTCAAAATTACTTTATTTCTTTACTACCTTTTAGAATAATCAATAAAACAAGTAAAACAGTTGAAAAAACTTGGTAATCCGTCGAAAAATGAGGAATTTAGAGTGTTTTTTGGTTTTTTAAATTTTGCAAAATTTTGCAAAATTTTGTGACCCCGGCATCACAAAAAATCACGAAAATTTTCAGATTTTCAATTTCTTCAAAATTACTTTATTTCTTTACTACCTTTTAGAATAATCAATAAAACAAGTAAAACAGTTGAAAAAACTTGGTAATCCGTCGAAAAATGAGGAATTTAGAGTGTTTTTTGGTTTTTTAAACTTTGCAAAATTTTGCAAAATTTTGTGACCCCGGGGTCACAAAAAATCACGAAAATTTTCAGATTTTCAATTTCTTCAAAATTACTTTATTTCTTTACTACCTTTTAGAATAATCAATAAAACAAGTAAAACAGTTGAAAAAACTTGGTAATCCGTCGAAAAATGAGGAATTTAGAGTGTTTTTTGGTTTTTTAAATTTTGCAAAATTTTGCAAAATTTTGTGACCCCGGCATCACAAAAAATCACGAAAATTTTCAGATTTTCAATTTCTTCAAAATTACTTTATTTCTTTACTACCTTTTAGAATAATCAATAAAACAAGTAAAACAGTTGAAAAAACTTGGTAATCCGTCGAAAAATGAGGAATTTAGAGTGTTTTTTGGTTTTTTAAACTTTGCAAAATTTTGCAAAATTTTGTGACCCCGGGGTCACAAAAAATCACGAAAATTTTCAGATTTTCAATTTCTTCAAAATTACTTTATTTCTTTACTACCTTTTAGAATAATCAATAAAACAAGTAAAACAGTTGAAAAAACTTGGTAATCCGTCGAAAAATGAGGAATTTAGAGTGTTTTTTGGTTTTTTAAACTTTGCAAAATTTTGCAAAATTTTGTGACCCCGGGGTCACAAAAAATCACGAAAATTTTCAGATTTTCAATTTCTTCAAAATTACTTTATTTCTTTACTACCTTTTAGAATAATCAATAAAACAAGTAAAACAGTTGAAAAAACTTGGTAATCCGTCGAAAAATGAGGAATTTAGAGTGTTTTTTGGTTTTTTAAATTTTGCAAAATTTTGCAAAATTTTGTGACCCCGGGGTCACAAAAAATCACGAAAATTTTCAGATTTTCAATTTCTTCAAAATTACTTTATTTCTTTACTACCTTTTAGAATAATCAATAAAACAAGTAAAACAGTTGAAAAAACTTGGTAATCCGTCGAAAAATGAGGAATTTAGAGTGTTTTTTGGTTTTTTAAATTTTGCAAAATTTTGCAAAATTTTGTGACCCCGGGGTCACAAAAAATCACGAAAATTTTCAGATTTTCAATTTCTTCAAAATTACTTTATTTCTTTACTAACTTTTAGAATAATCAATAAAACAAGTAAAACAGTTGAAAAAACTTGGTAATCCGTCGAAAAATGAGGAATTTAGAGTGTTTTTTGGTTTTTTAAGCTTTGCAAAATTTTGCAAAATTTTGTGACCCCGGGGTCACAAAAAATCACGAAAATTTTCAGATTTTCAATTTCTTCAAAATTACTTTATTTCTTTACTAACTTTTACAATAATCAATAAAACAAGTAAAACAGATGAAAAAACTTGGTAATCCGTCGAAAAATGAGGAATTTAGAGTGTTTTTTGGTTTTTTAAATTTTGCAAAATTTTGCAAAATTTTGTGACCCCGGGGTCACAAAAAATCACGAAAATTTTCAGATTTTCAATTTCTTCAAAATTACTTTATTTCTTTACTAACTTTTAGAATAATCAATAAAACAAGTAAAACAGTTGAAAAAACTTGGTAATCCGTCGAAAAATGAGGAATTTAGAGTGTTTTTTGGTTTTTTAAATTTTGCAAAATTTTGCAAAATTTTGTGACCCCGGGGTCACAAAAAATCACGAACTTTTTCAGATTTTCAATTTCTTCAAAATTACTTTATTTCTTTACTAACTTTTAGAATAATCAATAAAACAAGTAAAACAGTTGAAAAAAATTGGTAATCCGTCGAAAAATGAGGAATTTAGAGTGTTTTTTGGTTTTTTAAATTTTGCAAAATTTTGCAAAATTTTGTGACCCCGGGGTCACAAAAAATCACGAAAATTTTCAGATTTTCAATTTCTTCAAAATTACTTTATTTCTTTACTACCTTTTAGAATAATCAATAAAACAAGTAAAACAGATGAAAAAACTTGGTAATCCGTCGAAAAATGAGGAATTTAGAGTGTTTTTTGGTTTTTTAAACTTTGCAAAATTTTGCAAAATTTTGTGACCCCGGGGTCTCAAAAAATCACGAAAATTTTCAGATTTTCAATTTCTTCAAAATTACTTTATTTCTTTACTACCTTTTAGAATAATCAATAAAACAAGTAAAACAGTTGAAAAAACTTGGTAATCCGTCGAAAAATGAGGAATTTAGAGTGTTTTTTGGTTTTTTAAACTTTGCAAAATTTTGCAAAATTTTGTGACCCCGGGGTCACAAAAAATCACGAAAATTTTCAGATTTTCAATTTCTTCAAAATTACTTTATTTCTGTACTACCTTTTAGAATAATCAATAAAACAAGTAAAACAGTTGAAAAAACTTGGTAATCCGTCGAAAAATGAGGAATTTAGAGTGTTTTTTGGTTTTTTAAATTTTGCAAAATTTTGCAAAATTTTGTGACCCCGGGGTCACAAAAAATCACGAAAATTTTCAGATTTTCAATTTCTTCAAAATTACTTTATTTCTTTACTACCTTTTAGAATAATCAATAAAACAAGTAAAACAGTTGAAAAAACTTGGTAATCCGTCGAAAAATGAGGAATTTAGAGTGTTTTTTGGTTTTTTAAATTTTGCAAAATTTTGCAAAATTTTGTGACCCCGGCATCACAAAAAATCACGAAAATTTTCAGATTTTCAATTTCTTCAAAATTACTTTATTTCTTTACTACCTTTTAGAATAATCAATAAAACAAGTAAAACAGTTGAAAATACTTGGTAATCCGTCGAAAAATGAGGAATTTAGAGTGTTTTTTGGTTTTTTAAACTTTGCAAAATTTTGCAAAATTTTGTGACCCCGGGGTCACAAAAAATCACGAAAATTTTCAGATTTTCAATTTCTTCAAAATTACTTTATTTCTTTACTACCTTTTAGAATAATCAATAAAACAAGTAAAACAGTTGAAAAAACTTGGTAATCCGTCGAAAAATGAGGAATTTAGAGTGTTTTTTGGTTTTTTAAACTTTGCAAAATTTTGCAAAATTTTGTGACCCCGGGGTCACAAAAAATCACGAAAATTTTCAGATTTTCAATTTCTTCAAAATTACTTTATTTCTTTACTACCTTTTAGAATAATCAATAAAACAAGTAAAACAGTTGAAAAAACTTGGTAATCCGTCGAAAAATGAGGAATTTAGAGTGTTTTTTGGTTTTTTAAATTTTGCAAAATTTTGCAAAATTTTGTGACCCCGGGGTCACAAAAAATCACGAAAATTTTCAGATTTTCAATTTCTTCAAAATTACTTTATTTCTTTACTACCTTTTAGAATAATCAATAAAACAAGTAAAACAGTTGAAAAAACTTGGTAATCCGTCGAAAAATGAGGAATTTAGAGTGTTTTTTGGTTTTTTAAATTTTGCAAAATTTTGCAAAATTTTGTGACCCCGGGGTCACAAAAAATCACGAAAATTTTCAGATTTTCAATTTCTTCAAAATTACTTTATTTCTTTACTAACTTTTAGAATAATCAATAAAACAAGTAAAACAGTTGAAAAAACTTGGTAATCCGTCGAAAAATGAGGAATTTAGAGTGTTTTTTGGTTTTTTAAACTTTGCAAAATTTTGCAAAATTTTGTGACCCCGGGGTCACAAAAAATCACGAAAATTTTCAGATTTTCAATTTCTTCAAAATTACTTTATTTCTTTACTAACTTTTACAATAATCAATAAAACAAGTAAAACAGATGAAAAAACTTGGTAATCCGTCGAAAAATGAGGAATTTAGAGTGTTTTTTGGTTTTTTAAATTTTGCAAAATTTTGCAAAATTTTGTGACCCCGGGGTCACAAAAAATCACGAAAATTTTCAGATTTTCAATTTCTTCAAAATTACTTTATTTCTTTACTAACTTTTAGAATAATCAATAAAACAAGTAAAACAGTTGAAAAAACTTGGTAATCCGTCGAAAAATGAGGAATTTAGAGTGTTTTTTGGTTTTTTAAACTTTGCAAAATTTTGCAAAATTTTGTGACCCCGGGGTCACAAAAAATCACGAAAATTTTCAGATTTTCAATTTCTTCAAAATTACTTTATTTCTTTACTAACTTTTAGAATAATCAATAAAACAAGTAAAACAGTTGAAAAAACTTGGTAATCCGTCGAAAAATGAGGAATTTAGAGTGTTTTTTGGTTTTTTAAATTTTGCAAAATTTTGCAAAATTTTGTGACCCCGGGGTCACAAAAAATCACGAACTTTTTCAGATTTTCAATTTCTTCAAAATTACTTTATTTCTTTACTACCTTTTAGAATAATCAATAAAACAAGTAAAACAGTTGAAAAAAATTGGTAATCCGTCGAAAAATGAGGAATTTAGAGTGTTTTTTGGTTTTTTAAATTTTGCAAAATTTTGCAAAATTTTGTGACCCCGGCATCACAAAAAATCACGAAAATTTTCAGATTTTCAATTTTTTCAAAATTACTTTATTTCTTTACTACCTTTTAGAATAATCAATAAAACAAGTAAAACAGTTGAAAAAACTTGGTAATCCGTCGAAAAATGAGGAATTTAGAGTGTTTTTTGGTTTTTTAAATTTTGCAAAATTTTGCAAAATTTTGTGACCCCGGGGTCACAAAAATCACGAAAATTTCAGATTTTCAATTTCTTCAAAATTACTTTATTTCTTTACTACCTTTTAGAATAATCAATAAAACAAGTAAAACAGTTGAAAAAACTTGGTAATCCGTCGAAAAATGAGGAATTTAGAGTGTTTTTTGGTTTTTTAAATTTTGCAAAATTTTGCAAAATTTTGTGACCCCGGGGTCACAAAAAATCACGAACATTTTCAGATTTTCAATTTCTTCAAAATTACTTTATTTCTTTACTAACTTTTAGAATAATCAATAAAACAAGTAAAACAGATGAAAAAACTTGGTAATCCGTCGAAAAATGAGGAAATTAGAGTGTTTTTTGGTTTTTTAAATTTTGCAAAATTTTGCTAAATTTTGTGACCCCGGGGTCACAAAAAATCACGAAAATTTTCAGATTTTCAATTTCTTCAAAATTACTTTATTTCTTTACTACCTTTTAGAATAATCAATAAAACAAGTAAAACAGTTGAAAAAACTTGGTAATCCGTCGAAAAATGAGGAATTTAGAGTGTTTTTTGGTTTTTTAAATTTTGCAAAATTTTGCAAAATTTTGTGACCCCGGGGTCACAAAAAATCACGAACATTTTCAGATTTTCAATTTCTTCAAAATTACTTTATTTCTTTACTACCTTTTAGAATAATCAATAAAACAAGTAAAACAGTTGAAAAAAATTGGTAATCCGTCGAAAAATGAGGAATTTAGAGTGTTTTTTGGTTTTTTAAATTTTGCAAAATTTTGCAAAATTTTGTGACCCCGGGGTCACAAAAAATCACGAAAATTTTCAGATTTTCAATTTCTTCAAAATTACTTTATTTCTTTACTACCTTTTAGAATAATCAATAAAACAAGTAAAACAGATGCAAAAACTTGGTAATCCGTCGAAAAATGAGGAAATTAGAGTGTTTTTTGGTTTTTTAAATTTTGCAAAATTTTGCTAAATTTTGTGACCCCGGGGTCACAAAAAATCACGAAAATTTTCAGATTTTCAATTTCTTCAAAATTACTTTATTTCTTTACTACCTTTTAGAATAATCAATAAAACAAGTAAAACAGATGCAAAAACTTGGTAATCCGTCGAAAAATGAGGAATTTAGAGTGTTTTTTGGTTTTTTAAATTTTGCAAAATTTTGCAAAATTTTGTGACCCCGGCATCACAAAAAATCACGAAAATTTTCAGATTTTCAATTTTTTCAAAATTACTTTATTTCTTTACTACCTTTTAGAATAATCAATAAAACAAGTAAAACAGATGCAAAAACTTGGTAATCCGTCGAAAAATGAGGAATTTAGAGTGTTTTTTGGTTTTTTAAATTTTGCAAAATTTTGTGACCCCGGCATCACAAAAAATCACGAAAATTTTCAGATTTTCAATTTTTTCAAAATTACTTTATTTCTTTACTACCTTTTAGAATAATCAATAAAACAAGTAAAACAGTTGAAAAAACTTGGTAATCCGTCGAAAAATGAGGAATTTAGAGTGTTTTTTGGTTTTTTAAATTTTGCAAAATTTTGTGACCCCGGCATCACAAAAAATCACGAAAATTTTCAGATTTTCAATTTTTTCAAAATTACTTTATTTCTTTACTACCTTTTAGAATAATCAATAAAACAAGTAAAACAGTTGAAAAAACTTGGTAATCCGTCGAAAAATGAGGAATTTAGAGTGTTTTTTGGTTTTTTAAATTTTGCAAAATTTGCAAAATTTTGTGACCCCGGGGTCACAAAAATCACGAAAATTTTCAGATTTTCAATTTCTTCAAAATTACTTTATTTCTTTACTACCTTTTAGAATAATCAATAAAACAAGTAAAACAGTTGAAAAAACTTGGTAATCCGTCGAAAAATGAGGAATTTAGAGTGTTTTTTTGGTTTTTTAAATTTTGCAAAATTTTGCAAAATTTTGTGACCCCGGGGTCACAAAAAATCACGAACATTTTCAGATTTTCAATTTCTTCAAAATTACTTTATTTCTTTACTAACTTTTAGAATAATCAATAAAACAAGTAAAACAGATGAAAAAACTTGGTAATCCGTCGAAAAATGAGGAAATTAGAGTGTTTTTTGGTTTTTTAAATTTTGCAAAATTTTGCTAAATTTTGTGACCCCGGGGTCACAAAAAATCACGAAAATTTTCAGATTTTCAATTTCTTCAAAATTACTTTATTTCTTTACTACCTTTTAGAATAATCAATAAAACAAGTAAAACAGTTGAAAAAACTTGGTAATCCGTCGAAAAATGAGGAATTTAGAGTGTTTTTTGGTTTTTTAAATTTTGCAAAATTTTGCAAAATTTTGTGACCCCGGGGTCACAAAAAATCACGAACATTTTCAGATTTTCAATTTCTTCAAAATTACTTTATTTCTTTACTACCTTTTAGAATAATCAATAAAACAAGTAAAACAGTTGAAAAAAATTGGTAATCCGTCGAAAAATGAGGAATTTAGAGTGCTTTTTGGTTTTTAAATTTTGCAAAATTTTGCAAAATTTTGTGACCCCGGCATCACAAAAAATCACGAAAATTTTCAGATTTTCAATTTTTTCAAAATTACTTTATTTCTTTACTACCTTTTAGAATAATCAATAAAACAAGTAAAACAGTTGAAAAAACTTGGTAATCCGTCGAAAAATGAGGAATTTAGAGTGTTTTTTGGTTTTTTAAATTTTGCAAAATTTTGTGACCCCGGCATCACAAAAAATCACGAAAATTTTCAGATTTTCAATTTTTTCAAAATTACTTTATTTCTTTACTACCTTTTAGAATAATCAATAAAACAAGTAAAACAGTTGAAAAAACTTGGTAATCCGTCGAAAAATGAGGAATTTAGAGTGTTTTTTGGTTTTTTAAATTTTGCAAAATTTTGCAAAATTTTGTGACCCCGGGGTCACAAAAATCACGAAAATTTTCAGATTTTCAATTTCTTCAAAATTACTTTATTTCTTTACTACCTTTTAGAATAATCAATAAAACAAGTAAAACAGTTGAAAAAACTTGGTAATCCGTCGAAAAATGAGGAATTTAGAGTGTTTTTTGGTTTTTTAAATTTTGCAAAATTTTGCAAAATTTTGTGACCCCGGGGTCACAAAAAATCACGAACATTTTCAGATTTTCAATTTCTTCAAAATTACTTTATTTCTTTACTAACTTTTAGAATAATCAATAAAACAAGTAAAACAGATGAAAAAACTTGGTAATCCGTCGAAAAATGAGGAAATTAGAGTGTTTTTTGGTTTTTTAAATTTTGCAAAATTTTGCTAAATTTTGTGACCCCGGGGTCACAAAAAATCACGAAAATTTTCAGATTTTCAATTTCTTCAAAATTACTTTATTTCTTTACTACCTTTTAGAATAATCAATAAAACAAGTAAAACAGTTGAAAAAACTTGGTAATCCGTCGAAAAATGAGGAATTTAGAGTGTTTTTTGGTTTTTTAAATTTTGCAAAATTTTGTGACCCCGGCATCACAAAAAATCACGAAAATTTTCAGATTTTCAATTTTTTCAAAATTACTTTATTTCTTTACTACCTTTTAGAATAATCAATAAAACAAGTAAAACAGTTGAAAAAACTTGGTAATCCGTCGAAAAATGAGGAAATTAGAGTGTTTTTTGGTTTTTTAAATTTTGCAAAATTTTGTGACCCCGGCATCACAAAAAATCACGAAAATTTTCAGATTTTCAATTTTTTCAAAATTACTTTATTTCTTTACTACCTTTTAGAATAATCAATAAAACAAGTAAAACAGTTGAAAAAACTTGGTAATCCGTCGAAAAATGAGGAATTTAGAGTGTTTTTTGGTTTTTTAAATTTTGCAAAATTTTGTGACCCCGGCATCACAAAAAATCACGAAAATTTTCAGATTTTCAATTTTTTCAAAATTACTTTATTTCTTTACTACCTTTTAGAATAATCAATAAAACAAGTAAAACAGTTGAAAAAACTTGGTAATCCGTCGAAAAATGAGGAATTTAGAGTGTTTTTTGGTTTTTTAAATTTTGCAAAATTTTGCAAAATTTTGTGACCCCGGGGTCACAAAAATCACGAAAATTTTCAGATTTTCAATTTCTTCAAAATTACTTTATTTCTTTACTACCTTTTAGAATAATCAATAAAACAAGTAAAACAGTTGAAAAAACTTGGTAATCCGTCGAAAAATGAGGAATTTAGAGTGTTTTTTGGTTTTTTAAATTTTGCAAAATTTTGCAAAATTTTGTGACCCCGGGGTCACAAAAAATCACGAACATTTTCAGATTTTCAATTTCTTCAAAATTACTTTATTTCTTTACTAACTTTTAGAATAATCAATAAAACAAGTAAAACAGATGAAAAAACTTGGTAATCCGTCGAAAAATGAGGAAATTAGAGTGTTTTTTGGTTTTTTAAATTTTGCAAAATTTTGCTAAATTTTGTGACCCCGGGGTCACAAAAAATCACGAAAATTTTCAGATTTTCAATTTCTTCAAAATTACTTTATTTCTTTACTACCTTTTAGAATAATCAATAAAACAAGTAAAACAGTTGAAAAAACTTGGTAATCCGTCGAAAAATGAGGAATTTAGAGTGTTTTTTGGTTTTTTAAATTTTGCAAAATTTTGTGACCCCGGCATCACAAAAAATCACGAAAATTTTCAGATTTTCAATTTTTTCAAAATTACTTTATTTCTTTACTAACTTTTAGAATAATCAATAAAACAAGTAAAACAGATGAAAAAACTTGGTAATCCGTCGAAAAATGAGGAAATTAGAGTGTTTTTTGGTTTTTTAAATTTTGCAAAATTTTGCAAAATTTTGTGACCCCGGGGTCACAAAAATCACGAAAATTTTCAGATTTTCAATTTCTTCAAAATTACTTTATTTCTTTACTACCTTTTAGAATAATCAATAAAACAAGTAAAACAGTTGAAAAAACTTGGTAATCCGTCGAAAAATGAGGAATTTAGAGTGTTTTTTGGTTTTTAAAATTTTGCAAAAATTCAATAAAACAAGTAAAACAGATGAAAAAACTTGGTAATCCGTCGAAAAATGAGGAATTTAGAGTGTTTTTTGGTTTTTTAAATTTTGCAAAATTTTGCAAAATTTTGTGACCCCGGCATCACAAAAAATCACGAAAATTTTCAGATTTTCAATTTTTTCAAAATTACTTTATTTCTTTACTACCTTTTAGAATAATCAATAAAACAAGTAAAACAGTTGAAAAAACTTGGTAATCCGTCGAAAAATGAGGAATTTAGAGTGTTTTTTGGTTTTTTAAATTTTGCAAAATTTTGTGACCCCGGCATCACAAAAAATCACGAAAATTTTCAGATTTTCAATTTTTTCAAAATTACTTTATTTCTTTACTACCTTTTAGAATAATCAATAAAACAAGTAAAACAGTTGAAAAAACTTGGTAATCCGTCGAAAAATGAGGAATTTAGAGTGTTTTTTGGTTTTTTAAATTTTGCAAAATTTTGCAAAATTTTGTGACCCCGGGGTCACAAAAATCACGAAAATTTTCAGATTTTCAATTTCTTCAAAATTACTTTATTTCTTTACTACCTTTTAGAATAATCAATAAAACAAGTAAAACAGTTGAAAAAACTTGGTAATCCGTCGAAAAATGAGGAATTTAGAGTGTTTTTTGGTTTTTTAAATTTTGCAAAATTTTGCAAAATTTTGTGACCCCGGGGTCACAAAAAATCACGAACATTTTCAGATTTTCAATTTCTTCAAAATTACTTTATTTCTTTACTAACTTTTAGAATAATCAATAAAACAAGTAAAACAGATGAAAAAACTTGGTAATCCGTCGAAAAATGAGGAAATTAGAGTGTTTTTTGGTTTTTTAAATTTTGCAAAATTTTGCTAAATTTTGTGACCCCGGGGTCACAAAAAATCACGAAAATTTTCAGATTTTCAATTTCTTCAAAATTACTTTATTTCTTTACTACCTTTTAGAATAATCAATAAAACAAGTAAAACAGTTGAAAAAACTTGGTAATCCGTCGAAAAATGAGGAATTTAGAGTGTTTTTTGGTTTTTTAAATTTTGCAAAATTTTGCAAAATTTTGTGACCCCGGGGTCACAAAAAATCACGAACATTTTCAGATTTTCAATTTCTTCAAAATTACTTTATTTCTTTACTACCTTTTAGAATAATCAATAAAACAAGTAAAACAGTTGAAAAAAATTGGTAATCCGTCGAAAAATGAGGAATTTAGAGTGTTTTTTGGTTTTTTAAATTTTGCAAAATTTTGCAAAATTTTGTGACCCCGGGGTCACAAAAAATCACGAAAATTTTCAGATTTTCAATTTCTTCAAAATTACTTTATTTCTTTACTACCTTTTAGAATAATCAATAAAACAAGTAAAACAGATGCAAAAACTTGGTAATCCGTCGAAAAATGAGGAAATTAGAGTGTTTTTTGGTTTTTTAAATTTTGCAAAATTTTGCTAAATTTTGTGACCCCGGGGTCACAAAAAATCACGAAAATTTTCAGATTTTCAATTTCTTCAAAATTACTTTATTTCTTTACTACCTTTTAGAATAATCAATAAAACAAGTAAAACAGTTGAAAAAAATTGGTAATCCGTCGAAAAATGAGGAATTTAGAGTGTTTTTTGGTTTTTTAAATTTTGCAAAATTTTGCAAAATTTTGTGACCCCGGGGTCACAAAAAATCACGAAAATTTTCAGATTTTCAATTTCTTCAAAATTACTTTATTTCTTTACTACCTTTTAGAATAATCAATAAAACAAGTAAAACAGATGCAAAAACTTGGTAATCCGTCGAAAAATGAGGAAATTAGAGTGTTTTTTGGTTTTTTAAATTTTGCAAAATTTTGCTAAATTTTGTGACCCCGGGGTCACAAAAAATCACGAAAATTTTCAGATTTTCAATTTCTTCAAAATTACTTTATTTCTTTACTACCTTTTAGAATAATCAATAAAACAAGTAAAACAGTTGAAAAAACTTGGTAATCCGTCGAAAAATGAGGAATTTAGAGTGTTTTTTGGTTTTTTAAATTTTGCAAAATTTTGCAAAATTTTGTGACCCCGGGGTCACAAAAAATCACGAACATTTTCAGATTTTCAATTTCTTCAAAATTACTTTATTTCTTTACTACCTTTTAGAATAATCAATAAAACAAGTAAAACAGTTGAAAAAAATTGGTAATCCGTCGAAAAATGAGGAATTTAGAGTGTTTTTTGGTTTTTTAAATTTTGCAAAATTTTGCAAAATTTTGTGACCCCGGGGTCACAAAAAATCACGAAAATTTTCAGATTTTCAATTTCTTCAAAATTACTTTATTTCTTTACTACCTTTTAGAATAATCAATAAAACAAGTAAAACAGATGCAAAAACTTGGTAATCCGTCGAAAAATGAGGAAATTAGAGTGTTTTTTGGTTTTTTAAATTTTGCAAAATTTTGCAAAATTTTGTGACCCCGGCATCACAAAAAATCACGAAAATTTTCAGATTTTCAATTTTTTCAAAATTACTTTATTTCTTTACTACCTTTTAGAATAATCAATAAAACAAGTAAAACAGATGCAAAAACTTGGTAATCCGTCGAAAAATGAGGAAATTAGAGTGTTTTTTGGTTTTTTAAATTTTGCAAAATTTTGCAAAATTTTGTGACCCCGGCATCACAAAAAATCACGAAAATTTTCAGATTTTCAATTTTTTCAAAATTACTTTATTTCTTTACTACCTTTTAGAATAATCAATAAAACAAGTAAAACAGATGCAAAAACTTGGTAATCCGTCGAAAAATGAGGAAATTAGAGTGTTTTTTGGTTTTTTAAATTTTGCAAAAAAATTTTGTGACCCCGGGGTCACAAAAAATCACGAAAATTTTCAGATTTTCAATTTCTTCAAAATTACTTTATTTCTTTACTACCTTTTAGAATAATCAATAAAACAAGTAAAACAGATGAAAAAACTTGGTAATCCGTCGAAAAATGAGGAATTTAGAGTGTTTTTTGGTTTTTTAAATTTTGCAAAATTTTGCAAAATTTTGTGACCCCGGCATCACAAAAAATCACGAAAATTTTCAGATTTTCAATTTTTTCAAAATTACTTTATTTCTTTACTACCTTTTAGAATAATCAATAAAACAAGTAAAACAGATGCAAAAACTTGGTAATCCGTCGAAAAATGAGGAAATTAGAGTGTTTTTTGGTTTTTTAAATTTTGCAAAAAAATTTTGTGACCCCGGGGTCACAAAAAATCACGAAAATTTTCAGATTTTCAATTTCTTCAAAATTACTTTATTTCTTTACTACCTTTTAGAATAATCAATAAAACAAGTAAAACAGATGAAAAAACTTGGTAATCCGTCGAAAAATGAGGAAATTAGAGTGTTTTTTGGTTTTTTAAATTTTGCAAAATTTTGCAAAATTTTGTGACCCCGGCATCACAACAAATCACGAAAATTTTCAGAATTTCAATTTCTTCAAAATTACTTTATTTCTTTACTACCTTTTAGAATAATCAATAAAACAAGTAAAACAGATGCAAAAACTTGGTAATCCGTCGAAAAATGAGGAAATTAGAGTGTTTTTTGGTTTTTTAAATTTTGCAAAATTTTGCAAAATTTTGTGACCCCGGCATCACAACAAATCACGAAAATTTTCAGAATTTCAATTTCTTCAAAATTACTTTATTTCTTTACTACCTTTTAGAATAATCAATAAAACAAGTAAAACAGATGCAAAAACTTGGTAATCCGTCGAAAAATGAGGAAATTAGAGTGTTTTTTGGTTTTTTAAATTTTGCAAAATTTTGCAAAATTTTGTGACCCCGGCATCACAACAAATCACGAAAATTTTCAGATTTTCAATTTCTTCAAAATTACTTTATTTCTTTACTACCTTTTAGAATAATCAATAAAACAAGTAAAACAGTTGAAAAAAATTGGTAATCCGTCGAAAAATGAGGAATTTAGAGTGTTTTTTGGTTTTTTAAATTGTGCAAAATTTTGCAAAATTTTGTGACCCCGGCATCACAAAAAATCACGAAAATTTTCAGATTTTCAATTTTTTCAAAATTACTTTATTTCTTTACTACCTTTTAGAATAATCAATAAAACAAGTAAAACAGATGCAAAAACTTGGTAATCCGTCGAAAAATGAGGAAATTAGAGTGTTTTTTGGTTTTTTAAATTTTGCAAAATTTTGCAAAATTTTGTGACCCCGGCATCACAACAAATCACGAAAATTTTCAGAATTTCAATTTCTTCAAAATTACTTTATTTCTTTACTACCTTTTAGAATAATCAATAAAACAAGTAAAACAGATGCAAAAACTTGGTAATCCGTCGAAAAATGAGGAAATTAGAGTGTTTTTTGGTTTTTTAAATTTTGCAAAATTTTGCAAAATTTTGTGACCCCGGCATCACAACAAATCACGAAAATTTTCAGATTTTCAATTTCTTCAAAATTACTTTATTTCTTTACTACCTTTTAGAATAATCAATAAAACAAGTAAAACAGTTGAAAAAAATTGGTAATCCGTCGAAAAATGAGGAATTTAGAGTGTTTTTTGGTTTTTTAAATTG
The DNA here is from genome assembly GCA_963942445.1 of Argyra leucocephala. NCBI lineage: Eukaryota > Metazoa > Arthropoda > Insecta > Diptera > Dolichopodidae > Argyra > Argyra leucocephala. Next base: position 24,919,957 of record OZ012681.1, read on the forward strand.
TGCAAAATTTTGCAAAATTTTGTGACCCCGGCATCACAAAAAATCACGAAAATTTTCAGATTTTCAATTTTTTCAAAATTACTTTATTTCTTTACTACCTTTTAGAATAATCAATAAAACAAGTAAAACAGATGCAAAAACTTGGTAATCCGTCGAAAAATGAGGAAATTAGAGTGTTTTTTGGTTTTTTAAATTTTGCAAAATTTTGCAAAATTTTGTGACCCCGGCATCACAACAAATCACGAAAATTTTCAGAATTTCAATTTCTTCAAAATTACTTTATTTCTTTACTACCTTTTAGAATAATCAATAAAACAAGTAAAACAGATGCAAAAACTTGGTAATCCGTCGAAAAATGAGGAAATTAGAGTGTTTTTTGGTTTTTTAAATTTTGCAAAATTTTGCAAAATTTTGTGACCCCGGCATCACAACAAATCACGAAAATTTTCAGATTTTCAATTTCTTCAAAATTACTTTATTTCTTTACTACCTTTTAGAATAATCAATAAAACAAGTAAAACAGATGAAAAAACTTGGTAATCCGTCGAAAAATGAGGAAATTAGAGTGTTTTTTGGTTTTTTAAATTTTGCAAAATTTTGCAAAATTTTGTGACCCCGGCATCACAACAAATCACGAAAATTTTCAGAATTTCAATTTCTTCAAAATTACTTTATTTCTTTACTACCTTTTAGAATAATCAATAAAACAAGTAAAACAGATGCAAAAACTTGGTAATCCGTCGAAAAATGAGGAAATTAGAGTGTTTTTTGGTTTTTTAAATTTTGCAAAATTTTGCAAAATTTTGTGACCCCGGGGTCACAAAAAATCACGAAAATTTTCAGATTTTCAATTTCTTCAAAATTACTTTATTTCTTTACTACCTTTTAGAATAATCAATAAAACAAGTAAAACAGATGCAAAAACTTGGTAATCCGTCGAAAAATGAGGAAATTAGAGTGTTTTTTGGTTTTTAAAATTTTGCAAAAATTCAATAAAACAAGTAAAACAGATGAAAAAACTTGGTAATCCGTCGAAAAATGAGGAATTTAGAGTGTTTTTTGGTTTTTTAAATTGTGCAAAATTTTGCAAAATTTTGTGACCCCGGCATCACAAAAAATCACGAAAATTTTCAGATTTTCAATTTTTTCAAAATTACTTTATTTCTTTACTACCTTTTAGAATAATCAATAAAACAAGTAAAACAGATGAAAAAACTTGGTAATCCGTCGAAAAATGAGGAAATTAGAGTGTTTTTTGGTTTTTTAAATTTTGCAAAATTTTGCAAAATTTTGTGACCCCGGCATCACAAAAAATCACGAAAATTTTCAGATTTTCAATTTCTTCAAAATTACTTTATTTCTTTACTACCTTTTAGAATAATCAATAAAACAAGTAAAACAGATGCAAAAACTTGGTAATCCGTCGAAAAATGAGGAAATTAGAGTGTTTTTTGGTTTTTAAAATTTTGCAAAAATTCAATAAAACAAGTAAAACAGATGAAAAAACTTGGTAATCCGTCGAAAAATGAGGAATTTAGAGTGTTTTTTGGTTTTTTAAATTTTGCAAAATTTTGCAAAATTTTGTGACCCCGGCATCACAAAAAATCACGAAAATTTTCAGATTTTCAATTTTTTCAAAATTACTTTATTTCTTTACTACCTTTTAGAATAATCAATAAAACAAGTAAAACAGATGCAAAAACTTGGTAATCCGTCGAAAAATGAGGAAATTAGAGTGTTTTTTGGTTTTTTAAATTTTGCAAAATTTTGCTAAATTTTGTGACCCCGGGGTCACAAAAAATCACGAAAATTTTCAGATTTTCAATTTCTTCAAAATTACTTTATTTCTTTACTACCTTTTAGAATAATCAATAAAACAAGTAAAACAGATGAAAAAACTTGGTAATCCGTCGAAAAATGAGGAAATTAGAGTGTTTTTTGGTTTTTTAAATTTTGCAAAATTTTGCAAAATTTTGTGACCCCGGCATCACAACAAATCACGAAAATTTTCAGAATTTCAATTTCTTCAAAATTACTTTATTTCTTTACTACCTTTTAGAATAATCAATAAAACAAGTAAAACAGATGCAAAAACTTGGTAATCCGTCGAAAAATGAGGAAATTAGAGTGTTTTTTGGTTTTTTAAATTTTGCAAAATTTTGCAAAATTTTGTGACCCCGGGGTCACAAAAAATCACGAAAATTTTCAGATTTTCAATTTCTTCAAAATTACTTTATTTCTTTACACCTTTTAGAATAATCAATAAAACAAGTAAAACAGATGAAAAAACTTGGTAATCCGTCGAAAAATGAGGAATTTAGAGTGTTTTTTGGTTTTTTAAATTTTGCAAAATTTTGCTAAATTTTGTGACCCCGGGGTCACAAAAAATCACGAAAATTTTCAGATTTTCAATTTCTTCAAAATTACTTTATTTCTTTACTACCTTTTAGAATAATCAATAAAACAAGTAAAACAGATGAAAAAACTTGGTAATCCGTCGAAAAATGAGGAAATTAGAGTGTTTTTTGGTTTTTAAAATTTTGCAAAATTTTGCAAAATTTTGTGACCCCGGGGTCACAAAAAATCACAAAAATTTTCAGATTTTCAATTTTTTCAAAATTACTTTATTTCTTTACTACCTTTTAGAATAATCAATAAAACAAGTAAAACAGATGAAAAAACTTGGTAATCCGTCGAAAAATGAGGAAATTAAAGTGTTTTTTGGTTTTTTAAATTTTGCAAAATTATGCTAAATTTTGTGACCCCGGGGTCGCAAAAAATCACGAAAATTTTCAGATTTTCAATTTCTTCAAAATTACTTTATTTCTTTACTACCTTTTAGAATAATCAATAAAACAAGTAAAACAGATGAAAAAACTTGGTAATCCGTCGAAAAATGAGGAATTTAGAGTGTTTTTTGGTTTTTTAAATTTTGCAAAATTTTGCTAAATATTGTGACCCCGGGGTCACAAAAAATCACGAAAATTTTCAGATTTTCAATTTCTTCAAAATTACTTTATTTCTTTACTACCTTTTAGAATAATCAATAAAACAAGTAAAACAGATGAAAAAACTTGGTAATCCGTCGAAAAATGAGGAATTTAGAGTGTTTTTTGGTTTTTTAAATTTTGCAAAATTTTGCTAAATTTTGTGACCCCGGGGTCACAAAAAATCACGAAAATTTTCAGATTTTCAATTTCTTCAAAATTACTTTATTTCTTTACTACCTTTTAGAATAATCAATAAAACAAGTAAAACAGATGAAAAAACTTGGTAATCCGTCGAAAAATGAGGAATTTAGAGTGTTTTTTGGTTTTTTAAATTTTGCAAAATTTTGCTAAATTTTGTGACCCCGGGGTCACAAAAAATCACAAAAATTTTCAGATTTTCAATTTCTTCAAAATTACTTTATTTCTTTACTACCTTTTAGAATAATCAATAAAACAAGTAAAACAGATGAAAAAACTTGGTAATCCGTCGAAAAATGAGGAAATTAGAGTGTTTTTTGGTTTTTAAAATTTTGCAAAATTTTGCAAAATTTTGTGACCCCGGGGTCACAAAAAATCACAAAAATTTTCAGATTTTCAATTTTTCAAAATTACTTTATTTCTTTACTACCTTTTAGAATAATCAATAAAACAAGTAAAACAGATGAAAAAACTTGGTAATCCGTCGAAAAATGAGGAAATTAAAGTGTTTTTTGGTTTTTTAAATTTTGCAAAATTATGCTAAATTTTGTGACCCCGGGGTCGCAAAAAATCACGAAAATTTTCAGATTTTCAATTTCTTCAAAATTACTTTATTTCTTTACTACCTTTTAGAATAATCAATAAAACAAGTAAAACAGATGAAAAAACTTGGTAATCCGTCGAAAAATGAGGAATTTAGAGTGTTTTTTGGTTTTTTAAATTTTGCAAAATTTTGCAAAACTTTGTGACCCCGGGGTCACAAAAAATCACGAAAATTTTCAGATTTTCAATTTCTCCAAAATTACTTTATTTCTTTACTAACTTTTAGAATATTCAATAAAACAAGTAAAACAGTTGAAAAAACTTGGTAATCCGTCGAAAAATGAGGGATTTAGAGTGTTTTTTGGTTTTTAAAATTTTGCAAAATTTTGTGACCCCGGGGTCACAAAAAATCACAAAATTTTTCAGATTTTCAATTTTTTCAAAATTACTTTATTTCCTTACTAACTTTTAGAATATTCAATAAAACAAGTAAAACAGTTGAAAAAACTTGGTAATCCGTCGAAAAATGAGGAATTTAGAGTGTTTTTTGGTTTTTTAAATTTTGCAAAATTTTGTGACCCCGGGGTCACAAAAAATCACGAAAATTTTCAGATTTTCAATTTTTTCAAAATTACTTTATTTCCTTACTAACTTTTAGAATATTCAATAAAACAAGTAAAACAGTTGAAAATACTTGGTAATCCGTCGAAAAATGAGGAATTTAGAGTGTTTTTTGGTTTTTTAAATTTTGCAAAATTTTGCAAAACTTTGTGACCCCGGGGTCACAAAAAATCACGAAAATTTTCAGATTTTCAATTTCTCCAAAATTACTTTATTTCTTTACTAACTTTTAGAATATTCAATAAAACAAGTAAAACAGATGAAAAAACTTGGTAATCCGTCGAAAAATGAGGAATTTAGAGTGTTTTTTGGTTTTTTAAATTTTGCAAAATTTTGCAAAACTTTGTGACCCTGGGGTCACAAAAAATCACGAAAATTTTCAGATTTTCAATTTCTCCAAAATTACTTTATTTCTTTACTAACTTTTAGAATATTCAATAAAACAAGTAAAACAGTTGAAAAAACTTGGTAATCCGTCGAAAAATGAGGGATTTAGAGTGTTTTTTGCTTTTTAAAATTTTGCAAAATTTTGTGACCCCGGGGTCACAAAAAATCACAAAATTTTCAGATTTTCAATTTTTTCAAAATTACTTTATTTCCTTACTAACTTTTAGAATATTCATTAAAACAAGTAAAACAGTTGAAAATACTTGGTAATCCGTCGAAAAATGAGGAAATTAGAGTGTTTTTTGGTTTTTTAAATTTTGCAAAATTTTGCAAAATTTTGTGACCCCGGCATCACAAAAAATCACGAAAATTTTCAGATTTTCAATTTTTTCAAAATTACTTTATTTCTTTACTACCTTTTAGAATAATCAATAAAACAAGTAAAACAGATGCAAAAACTTGGTAATCCGTCGAAAAATGAGGAAATTAGAGTGTTTTTTGGTTTTTTAAATTTTGCAAAATTTTGCTAAATTTTGTGACCCCGGGGTCACAAAAAATCACGAAAATTTTCAGATTTTCAATTTCTTCAAAATTACTTTATTTCTTTACTACCTTTTAGAATAATCAATAAAACAAGTAAAACAGATGAAAAAACTTGGTAATCCGTCGAAAAATGAGGAAATTAGAGTGTTTTTTGGTTTTTTAAATTTTGCAAAATTTTGCAAAATTTTGTGACCCCGGCATCACAACAAATCACGAAAATTTTCAGAATTTCAATTTCTTCAAAATTACTTTATTTCTTTACTACCTTTTAGAATAATCAATAAAACAAGTAAAACAGATGCAAAAACTTGGTAATCCGTTGAAAAATGAGGAAATTAGAGTGTTTTTTGGTTTTTTAAATTTTGCAAAATTTTGCAAAATTTTGTGACCCCGGGGTCACAAAAAATCACGAAAATTTTCAGATTTTCAATTTCTTCAAAATTACTTTATTTCTTTACACCTTTTAGAATAATCAATAAAACAAGTAAAACAGATGAAAAAACTTGGTAATCCGTCGAAAAATGAGGAATTTAGAGTGTTTTTTGGTTTTTTAAATTTTGCAAAATTTTGCTAAATTTTGTGACCCCGGGGTCACAAAAAATCACGAAAATTTTCAGATTTTCAATTTCTTCAAAATTACTTTATTTCTTTACTACCTTTTAGAATAATCAATAAAACAAGTAAAACAGATGAAAAAACTTGGTAATCCGTCGAAAAATGAGGAAATTAGAGTGTTTTTTGGTTTTTAAAATTTTGCAAAATTTTGCAAAATTTTGTGACCCCGGGGTCACAAAAAATCACAAAAATTTTCAGATTTTCAATTTTTTCAAAATTACTTTATTTCTTTACTACCTTTTAGAATAATCAATAAAACAAGTAAAACTTGGTGAAAAAGATGAAAAAACTTGGTAATCCGTCGAAAAATGAGGAAATTAAAGTGTTTTTTGGTTTTTTAAATTTTGCAAAATTATGCTAAATTTTGTGACCCCGGGGTCGCAAAAAATCACGAAAATTTTCAGATTTTCAATTTCTTCAAAATTACTTTATTTCTTTACTACCTTTTAGAATAATCAATAAAACAAGTAAAACAGATGAAAAAACTTGGTAATCCGTCGAAAAATGAGGAATTTAGAGTGTTTTTTGGTTTTTTAAATTTTGCAAAATTTTGCTAAATTTTGTGACCCCGGGGTCACAAAAAATCACGAAAATTTTCAGATTTTCAATTTCTTCAAAATTACTTTATTTCTTTACTACCTTTTAGAATAATCAATAAAACAAGTAAAACAGATGAAAAAACTTGGTAATCCGTCGAAAAATGAGGAATTTAGAGTGTTTTTTGGTTTTTTAAATTTTGCAAAATTTTGCTAAATTTTGTGACCCCGGGGTCACAAAAAATCACGAAAATTTTCAGATTTTCAATTTCTTCAAAATTACTTTATTTCTTTACTACCTTTTAGAATAATCAATAAAACAAGTAAAACAGATGAAAAAACTTGGTAATCCGTCGAAAAATGAGGAATTTAGAGTGTTTTTTGGTTTTTTAAATTTTGCAAAATTTTGCTAAATTTTGTGACCCCGGGGTCACAAAAAATCACAAAAATTTTCAGATTTTCAATTTCTTCAAAATTACTTTATTTCTTTACTACCTTTTAGAATAATCAATAAAACAAGTAAAACAGATGAAAAAACTTGGTAATCCGTCGAAAAATGAGGAAATTAGAGTGTTTTTTGGTTTTTAAAATTTTGCAAAATTTTGCAAAATTTTGTGACCCCGGGGTCACAAAAAATCACAAAAATTTTCAGATTTTCAATTTTTTCAAAATTACTTTATTTCTTTACTACCTTTTAGAATAATCAATAAAACAAGTAAAACAGATGAAAAAACTTGGTAATCCGTCGAAAAATGAGGAAATTAAAGTGTTTTTTGGTTTTTTAAATTTTGCAAAATTATGCTAAATTTTGTGACCCCGGGGTCGCAAAAAATCACGAAAATTTTCAGATTTTCAATTTCTTCAAAATTACTTTATTTCTTTACTACCTTTTAGAATAATCAATAAAACAAGTAAAACAGATGAAAAAACTTGGTAATCCGTCGAAAAATGAGGAATTTAGAGTGTTTTTTGGTTTTTTAAATTTTGCAAAATTTTGCTAAATTTTGTGACCCCGGGGTCACAAAAAATCACAAAAATTTTCAGATTTTCAATTTCTTCAAAATTACTTTATTTCTTTACTACCTTTTAGAATAATCAATAAAACAAGTAAAACAGATGAAAAAACTTGGTAATCCGTCGAAAAATGAGGAAATTAGAGTGTTTTTTGGTTTTTAAAATTTTGCAAAATTTTGCAAAATTTTGTGACCCCGGGGTCACAAAAAATCACAAAAATTTTCAGATTTTCAATTTTTTCAAAATTACTTTATTTCTTTACTACCTTTTAGAATAATCAATAAAACAAGTAAAACAGATGAAAAAACTTGGTAATCCGTCGAAAAATGAGGAAATTAAAGTGTTTTTTGGTTTTTTAAATTTTGCAAAATTATGCTAAATTTTGTGACCCCGGGGTCGCAAAAAATCACGAAAATTTTCAGATTTTCAATTTCTTCAAAATTACTTTATTTCTTTACTACCTTTTAGAATAATCAATAAAACAAGTAAAACAGATGAAAAAACTTGGTAATCCGTCGAAAAATGAGGAATTTAGAGTGTTTTTTGGTTTTTTAAATTTTGCAAAATTTTGCTAAATTTTGTGACCCCGGGGTCACAAAAAATCACAAAAATTTTCAGATTTTCAATTTCTTCAAAATTACTTTATTTCTTTACTACCTTTTAGAATAATCAATAAAACAAGTAAAACAGATGAAAAAACTTGGTAATCCGTCGAAAAATGAGGAAATTAGAGTGTTTTTTGGTTTTTAAAATTTTGCAAAATTTTGCAAAATTTTGTGACCCCGGGGTCACAAAAAATCACAAAAATTTTCAGATTTTCAATTTTTTCAAAATTACTTTATTTCTTTACTACCTTTTAGAATAATCAATAAAACAAGTAAAACAGATGAAAAAACTTGGTAATCCGTCGAAAAATGAGGAAATTAAAGTGTTTTTTGGTTTTTAAATTTTGCAAAATTATGCTAAATTTTGTGACCCCGGGGTCGCAAAAAATCACGAAAATTTTCAGATTTTCAATTTCTTCAAAATTACTTTATTTCTTTACTACCTTTTAGAATAATCAATAAAACAAGTAAAACAGATGAAAAAACTTGGTAATCCGTCGAAAAATGAGGAATTTAGAGTGTTTTTTGGTTTTTTAAATTTTGCAAAATTTTGCTAAATTTTGTGACCCCGGGGTCACAAAAAATCACAAAAATTTTCAGATTTTCAATTTCTTCAAAATTACTTTATTTCTTTACTACCTTTTAGAATAATCAATAAAACAAGTAAAACAGATGAAAAAACTTGGTAATCCGTCGAAAAATGAGGAAATTAGAGTGTTTTTTGGTTTTTAAAATTTTGCAAAATTTTGCAAAATTTTGTGACCCCGGGGTCACAAAAAATCACAAAAATTTTCAGATTTTCAATTTTTTCAAAATTACTTTATTTCTTTACTACCTTTTAGAATAATCAATAAAACAAGTAAAACAGATGAAAAAACTTGGTAATCCGTCGAAAAATGAGGAAATTAAAGTGTTTTTTGTTTTTTAAATTTTGCAAAATTATGCTAAATTTTGTGACCCCGGGGTCGCAAAAATCACGAAAATTTTCAGATTTTCAATTTCTTCAAAATTACTTTATTTCTTTACTACCTTTTAGAATAATCAATAAAACAAGTAAAACAGATGAAAAAACTTGGTAATCCGTCGAAAAATGAGGAATTTAGAGTGTTTTTTGGTTTTTAAATTTTGCAAAATTTTGTGACCCCGGGGTCACAAAAAATCACGAAAATTTTCAGATTTTCAATTTTTTCAAAATTACTTTATTTCCTTACTAACTTTTAGAATATTCAATAAAACAAGTAAAACAGTTGAAAATACTTGGTAATCCGTCGAAAAATGAGGGATTTAGAGTGTTTTTTGAATTTTAAAATTTTGCAAAATTTTGTGACCCCGGGGTCACAAAAAATCACGAAAATTTTCAGATTTTCAATTTTTTCAAAATTACTTTATTTCCTTACTAACTTTTAGAATATTCATTAAAACAAGTAAAACAGTTGAAACAACTTGGTAATCCGTCGAAAAATGAGGGATTTAGAGTGTTTTTTGGTTTTTAAAATTTTGCAAAATTTTGTGACCCCGGGGTCACAAAAAATCACAAAATTTTCAGATTTTCAATTTTTTCAAAATTACTTTATTTCCTTACTAACTTTTAGAATATTCATTTAAAACAAGTAAAACAGTTGAAAAAACTTGGTAATCCGTCGAAAAATGAGGGATTTAGAGTGTTTTTTGGTTTTTAAAATTTTGCAAAATTTTGTGACCCCGGGGTCACAAAAAATCACAAAATTTTCAGATTTTCAATTTTTTCAAATTACTTTATTTCCTTACTAACTTTTAGAATATTCAATAAAACAAGTAAAACAGTTGAAAATACTTGGTAATCCGTCGAAAAATGAGGGATTTAGAGTGTTTTTTGCTTTTTAAAATTTTGCAAAATTTTGTGACCCCGGGGTCACAAAAAATCACAAAATTTTCAGATTTTCAATTTTTTCAAAATTACTTTATTTCCTTACTAACTTTTAGAATATTCATTAAAACAAGTAAAACAGTTGAAAATACTTGGTAATCCGTCGAAAAATGAGGAATTTAGAGTGTTTTTTGGTTTTTAAAATTTTGCAAAATTTTGTGACCCCGGGGTCACAAAAAATCACAAAATTTTTCAGATTTTCAATTTTTTCAAAATTACTTTATTTCCTTACTAACTTTTAGAATATTCATTAAAACAAGTAAAACAGTTGAAAAAACTTGGTAATCCGTCGAAAAATGAGGGATTTAGAGTGTTTTTTGGTTTTTAAAATTTTGCAAAATTATGCTAAATTTTGTGACCCCGGGGTCGCAAAAAATCACGAAAATTTTCAGATTTTCAATTTCTTCAAAATTACTTTATTTCTTTACTAACTTTTAGAATATTCAATAAAACAAGTAAAACAGATGAAAAAACTTGGTAATCCGTCGAAAAATGAGGAATTTAGAGTGTTTTTTGGTTTTTTAAATTTTGCAAAATTTTGCAAAACTTTGTGACCCCGGGGTCACAAAAAATCACGAAAATTTTCAGATTTTCAATTTCTCCAAAATTACTTTATTTCTTTACTAACTTTTAGAATATTCAATAAAACAAGTAAAACAGTTGAAAAAACTTGGTAATCCGTCGAAAAATGAGGGATTTAGAGTGTTTTTTGGTTTTTAAAATTTTGCAAAATTTTGTGACCCCGGGGTCACAAAAAATCACAAAATTTTTCAGATTTTCAATTTTTTCAAAATTACTTTATTTCCTTACTAACTTTTAGAATATTCAATAAAACAAGTAAAACAGATGAAAAAACTTGGTAATCCGTCGAAAAATGAGGAATTTAGAGTGTTTTTTGGTTTTTTAAATTTTGCAAAATTTTGTGACCCCGGGGTCACAAAAAATCACGAAAATTTTCAGATTTTCATTTTTTCAAAATTACTTTATTTCCTTACTAACTTTTAGAATATTCAATAAAACAAGTAAAACAGTTGAAAATACTTGGTAATCCGTCGAAAAATGAGGGATTTAGAGTGTTTTTTGCTTTTTAAAATTTTGCAAAATTTTGTGACCCCGGGGTCACAAAAAATCACAAAATTTTCAGATTTTCAATTTTTTCAAAATTACTTTATTTCCTTACTAACTTTTAGAATATTCATTAAAACAAGTAAAACAGTTGAAAATACTTGGTAATCCGTCGAAAAATGAGGAATTTAGAGTGTTTTTTGGTTTTTAAAATTTTGCAAAATTTTGTGACCCCGGGGTCACAAAAAATCACAAAATTTTTCAGATTTTCAATTTTTTCAAAATTACTTTATTTCCTTACTAACTTTTAGAATATTCATTAAAACAAGTAAAACAGTTGAAAAAACTTGGTAATCCGTCGAAAAATGAGGGATTTAGAGTGTTTTTTGGTTTTTAAAATTTTGCAAAATTTTGTGACCCCGGGGTCACAAAAAATCACAAAATTTTCAGATTTTCAATTTTTTCAAAATTACTTTATTTCCTTACTAACTTTTAGAATATTCATTAAAACAAGTAAAACAGTTGAAAAAACTTGGTAATCCGTCGAAAAATGAGGGATTTAGAGTGTTTTTTGGTTTTTAAAATTTTGCAAAATTTTGTGACCCCGGGGTCACAAAAAATCACAAAATTTTCAGATTTTCAATTTTTTCAAAATTACTTTATTTCCTTACTAACTTTTAGAATATTCATTAAAACAAGTAAAACAGTTGAAAATACTTGGTAATCCGTCGAAAAATGAGGAATTTAGAGTGTTTTTTGGTTTTTAAAATTTTGCAAAATTTTGTGACCCCGGGGTCACAAAAAATCACAAAATTTTTCAGATTTTCAATTTTTTCAAAATTACTTTATTTCCTTACTAACTTTTAGAATATTCATTAAAACAAGTAAAACTGTTGAAAAAACTTGGTAATCCGTCGAAAAATGAGGGATTTAGAGTGTTTTTTGGTTTTTAAAATTTTGCAAAATTTTGTGACCCCGGGGTCACAAAAAATCACAAAATTTTCAGATTTTCAATTTTTTCAAAATTACTTTATTTCCTTACTAACTTTTAGAATATTCAATAAAACAAGTAAAACAGATGAAAAAACTTGGTAATCCGTCGAAAAATGAGGAATTTAGAGTGTTTTTTGGTTTTTTAAATTTTGCAAAATTTTGTGACCCCGGGGTCACAAAAAATCACGAAAATTTTCAGATTTTCAATTTTTTCAAAATTACTTTATTTCCTTACTAACTTTTAGAATATTCATTAAAACAAGTAAAACAGTTGAAAAAACTTGGTAATCCGTCGAAAAATGAGGGATTTAGAGTGTTTTTTGGTTTTTAAAATTTTGCAAAATTTTGTGACCCCGGGGTCACAAAAAATCACAAAATTTTTCAGATTTTCAATTTTTTCAAAATTACTTTATTTCCTTACTAACTTTTAGAATATTCAATAAAACAAGTAAAACAGTTGAAAATACTTGGTAATCCGTCGAAAAATGAGGGATTTAGAGTGTTTTTTGCTTTTTAAAATTTTGCAAAATTTTGTGACCCCGGGGTCACAAAAAATCACAAAATTTTCAGATTTTCAATTTTTTCAAAATTACTTTATTTCCTTACTAACTTTTAGAATATTCATTAAAACAAGTAAAACAGTTGAAAATACTTGGTAATCCGTCGAAAAATGAGGGATTTAGAGTGTTTTTTGCTTTTTAAAATTTTGCAAAATTTTGTGACCCCGGGGTCACAAAAAATCACAAAATTTTCAGATTTTCAATTTTTTCAAAATTACTTTATTTCCTTACTAACTTTTAGAATATTCATTAAAACAAGTAAAACAGTTGAAAATACTTGGTAATCCGTCGAAAAATGAGGAATTTAGAGTGTTTTTTGGTTTTTTAAATTTTGCAAAATTTTGCAAAACTTTGTGACCCCGGGGTCACAAAAAATCACGAAAATTTTCAGATTTTCAATTTCTCCAAAATTACTTTATTTCTTTACTAACTTTTAGAATATTCAATAAAACAAGTAAAACAGTTGAAAAAACTTGGTAATCCGTCGAAAAATGAGGGATTTAGAGTGTTTTTTGGTTTTTAAAATTTTGCAAAATTTTGTGACCCCGGGGTCACAAAAAATCACAAAATTTTCAGATTTTCAATTTTTTCAAAATTACTTTATTTCCTTACTAACTTTTAGAATATTCATTAAAACAAGTAAAACAGTTGAAAATACTTGGTAATCCGTCGAAAAATGAGGGATTTAGAGTGTTTTTTGCTTTTTAAAATTTTGCAAAATTTTGTGACCCCGGGGTCACAAAAAATCACAAAATTTTCAGATTTTCAATTTTTTCAAAATTACTTTATTTCCTTACTAACTTTTAGAATATTCATTAAAACAAGTAAAACAGTTGAAAATACTTGGTAATCCGTCGAAAAATGAGGAATTTAGAGTGTTTTTTGGTTTTTTAAATTTTGCAAAATTTTGCAAAACTTTGTGACCCCGGGGTCACAAAAAATCACGAAAATTTTCAGATTTTCAATTTCTCCAAAATTACTTTATTTCTTTACTAACTTTTAGAATATTCAATAAAACAAGTAAAACAGTTGAAAAAACTTGGTAATCCGTCGAAAAATGAGGGATTTAGAGTGTTTTTTGGTTTTTAAAATTTTGCAAAATTTTGTGACCCCGGGGTCACAAAAAATCACAAAATTTTTCAGATTTTCAATTTTTTCAAAATTACTTTATTTCCTTACTAACTTTTAGAATATTCAATAAAACAAGTAAAACAGATGAAAAAACTTGGTAATCCGTCGAAAAATGAGGAATTTAGAGTGTTTTTTGGTTTTTTAAATTTTGCAAAATTTTGTGACCCCGGGGTCACAAAAAATCACGAAAATTTTCAGATTTTCAATTTTTTCAAAATTACTTTATTTCCTTACTAACTTTTAGAATATTCAATAAAACAAGTAAAACAGTTGAAAATACTTGGTAATCCGTCGAAAAATGAGGGATTTAGAGTGTTTTTTGCTTTTTAAAATTTTGCAAAATTTTGTGACCCCGGGGTCACAAAAAATCACAAAATTTTCAGATTTTCAATTTTTTCAAAATTACTTTATTTCCTTACTAACTTTTAGAATATTCATTAAAACAAGTAAAACAGTTGAAAATACTTGGTAATCCGTCGAAAAATGAGGAATTTAGAGTGTTTTTTGGTTTTTAAAATTTTGCAAAATTTTGTGACCCCGGGGTCACAAAAAATCACAAAATTTTTCAGATTTTCAATTTTTTCAAAATTACTTTATTTCCTTACTAACTTTTAGAATATTCATTAAAACAAGTAAAACAGTTGAAAAAACTTGGTAATCCGTCGAAAAATGAGGGATTTAGAGTGTTTTTTGGTTTTTAAAATTTTGCAAAATTTTGCAAAACTTTGTGACCCCGGGGTCACAAAAAATCACGAAAATTTTCAGATTTTCAATTTCTCCAAAATTACTTTATTTCTTTACTAACTTTTAGAATATTCAATAAAACAAGTAAAACAGATGAAAAAACTTGGTAATCCGTCGAAAAATGAGGAATTTAGAGTGTTTTTTGGTTTTTTAAATTTTGCAAAATTTTGCAAAACTTTGTGACCCCGGGGTCACAAAAAATCACGAAAATTTTCAGATTTTCAATTTCTCCAAAATTACTTTATTTCCTTACTAACTTTTAGAATATTCAATAAAACAAGTAAAACAGTTGAAAAAACTTGGTAATCCGTCGAAAAATGAGGAATTTAGAGTGTTTTTTGGTTTTTTAAATTTTGCAAAATTTTGTGACCCCGGGGTCACAAAAAATCACGAAAATTTTCAGATTTTCAATTTTTTCAAAATTACTTTATTTCCTTACTAACTTTTAGAATATTCAATAAAACAAGTAAAACAGTTGAAAATACTTGGTAATCCGTCGAAAAATGAGGGATTTAGAGTGTTTTTTGAATTTTAAAATTTTGCAAAATTTTGTGACCCCGGGGTCACAAAAAATCACGAAAATTTTCAGATTTTCAATTTTTTCAAAATTACTTTATTTCTTTACTAACTTTTAGAATATTCAATAAAACAAGTAAAACAGATGAAAAAACTTGGTAATCCGTCGAAAAATGAGGAATTTAGAGTGTTTTTTGGTTTTTTAAATTTTGCAAAATTTTGCAAAACTTTGTGACCCCGGGGTCACAAAAAATCACGAAAATTTTCAGATTTTCAATTTCTCCAAAATTACTTTATTTCTTTACTAACTTTTAGAATATTCAATAAAACAAGTAAAACAGATGAAAAAACTTGGTAATCCGTCGAAAAATGAGGAATTTAGAGTGTTTTTTGGTTTTTTAAATTTTGCAAAATTTTGCAAAACTTTGTGACCCCGGGGTCACAAAAAATCACGAAAATTTTCAGATTTTCAATTTCTCCAAAATTACTTTATTTCTTTACTAACTTTTAGAATATTCAATAAAACAAGTAAAACAGTTGAAAAAACTTGGTAATCCGTCGAAAAATGAGGGATTTAGAGTGTTTTTTGGTTTTTAAAATTTTGCAAAATTTTGTGACCCCGGGGTCACAAAAAATCACAAAATTTTTCAGATTTTCAATTTTTTCAAAATTACTTTATTTCCTTACTAACTTTTAGAATATTCAATAAAACAAGTAAAACAGATGAAAAAACTTGGTAATCCGTCGAAAAATGAGGAATTTAGAGTGTTTTTTGGTTTTTTAAATTTTGCAAAATTTTGTGACCCCGGGGTCACAAAAAATCACGAAAATTTTCAGATTTTCAATTTTTTCAAAATTACTTTATTTCCTTACTAACTTTTAGAATATTCAATAAAACAAGTAAAACAGTTGAAAATACTTGGTAATCCGTCGAAAAATGAGGGATTTAGAGTGTTTTTTGCTTTTTAAAATTTTGCAAAATTTTGTGACCCCGGGGTCACAAAAAATCACAAAATTTTCAGATTTTCAATTTTTTCAAAATTACTTTATTTCCTTACTAACTTTTAGAATATTCATTAAAACAAGTAAAACAGTTGAAAATACTTGGTAATCCGTCGAAAAATGAGGAATTTAGAGTGTTTTTTGGTTTTTAAAATTTTGCAAAATTTTGTGACCCCGGGGTCACAAAAAATCACAAAATTTTTCAGATTTTCAATTTTTTCAAAATTACTTTATTTCCTTACTAACTTTTAGAATATTCATTAAAACAAGTAAAACAGTTGAAAAAACTTGGTAATCCGTCGAAAAATGAGGGATTTAGAGTGTTTTTTGGTTTTTAAAATTTTGCAAAATTTTGTGACCCCGGGGTCACAAAAAATCACAAAATTTTCAGATTTTCAATTTTTTCAAAATTACTTTATTTCCTTACTAACTTTTAGAATATTCATTAAAACAAGTAAAACAGTTGAAAAAACTTGGTAATCCGTCGAAAAATGAGGGATTTAGAGTGTTTTTTGGTTTTTAAAATTTTGCAAAATTTTGTGACCCCGGGGTCACAAAAAATCACAAAATTTTCAGATTTTCAATTTTTTCAAAATTACTTTATTTCCTTACTAACTTTTAGAATATTCATTAAAACAAGTAAAACAGTTGAAAATACTTGGTAATCCGTCGAAAAATGAGGAATTTAGAGTGTTTTTTGGTTTTTAAAATTTTGCAAAATTTTGTGACCCCGGGGTCACAAAAAATCACAAAATTTTTCAGATTTTCAATTTTTTCAAAATTACTTTATTTCCTTACTAACTTTTAGAATATTCATTAAAACAAGTAAAACAGTTGAAAAAACTTGGTAATCCGTCGAAAAATGAGGGATTTAGAGTGTTTTTTGGTTTTTAAAATTTTGCAAAATTTTGTGACCCCGGGGTCACAAAAAATCACAAAATTTTCAGATTTTCAATTTTTTCAAAATTACTTTATTTCCTTACTAACTTTTAGAATATTCAATAAAACAAGTAAAACAGATGAAAAAACTTGGTAATCCGTCGAAAAATGAGGAATTTAGAGTGTTTTTTGGTTTTTTAAATTTTGCAAAATTTTGTGACCCCGGGGTCACAAAAAATCACGAAAATTTTCAGATTTTCAATTTTTTCAAAATTACTTTATTTCCTTACTAACTTTTAGAATATTCATTAAAACAAGTAAAACAGTTGAAAAAACTTGGTAATCCGTCGAAAAATGAGGGATTTAGAGTGTTTTTTGGTTTTTAAAATTTTGCAAAATTTTGTGACCCCGGGGTCACAAAAAATCACAAAATTTTTCAGATTTTCAATTTTTTCAAAATTACTTTATTTCCTTACTAACTTTTAGAATATTCAATAAAACAAGTAAAACAGATAAAAAACTTGGTAATCCGTCGAAAAATGAGGAATTTAGAGTGTTTTTTGGTTTTTTAAATTTTGCAAAATTTTGTGACCCCGGGGTCACAAAAAATCACGAAAATTTTCAGATTTTCAATTTTTTCAAAATTACTTTATTTCCTTACTAACTTTTAGAATATTCATTAAAACAAGTAAAACAGTTGAAAAAACTTGGTAATCCGTCGAAAAATGAGGGATTTAGAGTGTTTTTTGGTTTTTAAAATTTTGCAAAATTTTGTGACCCCGGGGTCACAAAAAATCACAAAATTTTTCAGATTTTCAATTTTTTCAAAATTACTTTATTTCCTTACTAACTTTTAGAATATTCAATAAAACAAGTAAAACAGTTGAAAATACTTGGTAATCCGTCGAAAAATGAGGGATTTAGAGTGTTTTTTGGTTTTTAAAATTTTGCAAAATTTTGTGACCCCGGGGTCACAAAAAATCACAAAATTTTTCAGATTTTCAATTTTTTCAAAATTACTTTATTTCCTTACTAACTTTTAGAATATTCATTAAAACAAGTAAAACAGTTGAAAAAACTTGGTAATCCGTCGAAAAATGAGGGATTTAGAGTGTTTTTTGGTTTTTAAAATTTTGCAAAATTTTGTGACCCCGGGGTCACAAAAAATCACAAAATTTTCAGATTTTCAATTTTTTCAAAATTACTTTATTTCCTTACTAACTTTTAGAATATTCATTAAAACAAGTAAAACAGTTGAAAAAACTTGGTAATCCGTCGAAAAATGAGGGATTTAGAGTGTTTTTTGGTTTTTAAAATTTTGCAAAATTTTGTGACCCCGGGGTCACAAAAAATCACAAAATTTTTCAGATTTTCAATTTTTTCAAAATTACTTTATTTCCTTACTAACTTTTAGAATATTCAATAAAACAAGTAAAACAGTTGAAAATACTTGGTAATCCGTCGAAAAATGAGGAATTTAGAGTGTTTTTTGGTTTTTTAAATTTTGCAAAATTTTGTGACCCCGGGGTCACAAAAAATCACAAAATTTTTCAGATTTTCAATTTTTTCAAAATTACTTTATTTCCTTACTAACTTTTAGAATATTCAATAAAACAAGTAAAACAGTTGAAAATACTTGGTAATCCGTCGAAAAATGAGGAATTTAGAGTGTTTTTTGGTTTTTAAAATTTTGCAAAATTTTGTGACCCCGGGGTCACAAAAAATCACAAAATTTTTCAGATTTTCAATTTTTTCAAAATTACTTTATTTCCTTACTAACTTTTAGAATATTCAATAAAACAAGTAAAACAGATGAAAAAACTTGGTAATCCGTCGAAAAATGAGGAATTTAGAGTGTTTTTTGGTTTTTTAAATTTTGCAAAATTTTGCAAAATTTTGTGACCCCGGGGTCACAAAAAATCACGAAAATTTTCAGATTTTCAATTTCTCCAAAACTACTTTATTTCTTTACTAACTTTTAGAATATTCAATAAAACAAGTAAAACAGTTGAAAATACTTGGTAATCCGTCGAAAAATGAGGAATTTAGAATGTTTTTTGGTTTTTAAAATTTTGCAAAATTTTGCAAAATTTTGTGACCCCGGCATCACAAAAAATCACGAAAATTTTCAGATTTTCAATTTTTTCAAAATTACTTTATTTCTTTACTAACTTTTAGAATATTCAATAAAACAAGTAAAACAGATGAAAAAACTTGGTAATCCGTCAAAAAATGAGGGATTTAGAGTGTTTTTTGGTTTTTAAAATTCTGCAAAATTTTGTGACCCCGGCATCACAAAAAATTACGAAAAAGTGTTGTATGAAAATACCTCATAACTTCTGAAGCACTGATCACCGTATAGCCTTTCGATGATTTTTTTTTTTTTAAATTAAATTTTCTTTAATTATGTAAAAAAATATTTTAGGACTTTCTATATTGAGTTATAAATTTAAAAAAAAAATAAAAAATAGTAGTAAAAAATTAATTTTTTCAATTTTGTGAATTGGTTTGCTTGTTTTCCGCTGCTCTCCTGCTAGTTTTGTTTCATGAACCAACAACGTAATCTCAAACTAGCTATATGCATTTATAGATTGACAGATGACAATTTACAGATATTTATAACAAATACTTAGAATTGCAAGCTTGCCAATTTGTTTCTAGAATAATGTACTCTGTAGTGTTAGGGCTCAACCAAAAATCAGCATGCATTTTCTATACCGAAATGTCCGACGTTCTGTTCGCCAACCTTTCGAAATTTAATAAATGACATTACAACGAGTATACATATTTTTTGTTGTTTTTGTGTTCATTTGATAATATGTCACTTGCCACGGGATTTTCGTTCAATAAAAATTTTGAATCTAAATAATTTTGAGTGTTGTTATAGTCAAAATTGTGATTTGCATTGTAATTCAGTAGAAGTAAGAGTTATATGTAATATACAAGATCAACGACGTGGGGAGTATAAAAGCAACTTGAATAGTTGAATAGTAAATTATACCACAAAAATATTAAAATTTTAACATGTTCTTAAGCAAAAAATAAAAATATATGAAACGGTGGTGAATACTTAAAACAATTAAAGCATAGACTAATTACAGAGATTTCTAACAACGGTTTTTTCCGAGTAGATGTCGTTACATGTATTAAAATAAATTGCAATCCTAGACAATTCTTAAAAAGGCTTCATAAAATTTCTTTCGTTTTAAATAAGCACACAACCTTATAGAGAAAAGTACAAAAACGTAAACACAAATAAAAATTTAAAACAAAACAGAAAAACAAAAATCAGATCATACTCTTCAAAAATCGTATATGTTAGTTAATTTGCTTCTTCTATTTAAAAAAAAAAATATATATATGTGTGTAACTATTTGTAGTAATTAATATTCAATTGTATATTTTACGGGATTCAATTAAAGGTTTGTCAAATATTTAAAAACAAGTGGTTAACGCTCTGTTGTACATAGGTAATATAAAAGTAGGAATGAATTTGCTCACTAAAGAAGTAAAAAAAATGGGATAAATAAAATACTATAGTAGCTTACAAGCAAATTAAAATTATTAGATTGTTTATTTTTATAATTTCGAGACTGAACGATTAACATCCTAACTACTTCAACTTCTTATACGAAAACACTAATTTATTAATCTACCACGTTAAGAGTAATGGGATTTTATTGTGTTAAATTATAATGAAATTAGTATTCATTTCGTTATAAACTATAGATATTTTACTTTGATTTCATTATAAAGTATATATATTCAAGAATACTGTGATTAAGAAAACAACAACAATATTAAGTAAGCCAAAATAAATATTTTTGTTTATATAAAATCGTGTCTGAAAGAACTACTTCTGTGCAGTTGCACAGGGTATTCACCAGTAATAGTATAAAATAATTCCAAAATATCCTTGCCTTCTAATCCACCTAAACAATTAGGTGCATTAGTTGTCGATAGAAATTTTTACGCTATTTGTAATTCGTTTTCTTTGGTAGGAGCCTTGGTACTTGTATTTGTTTCAAATGTCTATTTGTGCATACAAACATTTTACCGGAAATTTGTTCATATTACGTCTGGTACTATCTATAAAGTGCCTTACTTACTGTGCTAATAAAGTTTGAAACACAATATGTCAGATATGCTTACTTTAGTCATACTTGTATATTTGATATAAAAATTGAGTAATAAATTTCTGAGAATAAAATACGAAATAGATTGTATTTGCTACAATTTCAATAAAAAATATTAGAAGCAAAATAATTTCTGTACAAAAAACAGAATATCAGGAATACTTTAATGATTGAAGTTCAAATGAAAAAGTTTAGAATCTATTATTTCATATTTAAAATTCTGTCCTCAAAAAAATGTAAAACCCAAGTTTATAAAACACTTATTACATTGTCATTAAGACAGAAACCAATGCAGACAGTAAATGAAAAATTCAAAATTTCACCCTAATATTGAAAATAAAAAAATCTACACACACACAGGAACAAATCTCCACATTTAAGTTTCATAAACGTCTAAAAAACATAATATTATTATGATCATATAACTTTTAATTAAATAAAATTTTCAATTTTAACTTCAAAACTTAATCTTCTGAATCTCGGAATCTGTATAAAAGGGATGACCTCGTGAATAAAAAACAAAACAAAAAAGCAAAAATAAATTCAACAAAGGAAAACATTTAAAAGAATTTTACTTTATTTCAAAAATCTTTATTTTTCATTGCCTTTCTATAAAACAAACAACCCAGAACAATTTAACATTGTTATCACATGTAAAATATTCTGATTCAGTGTTATATGTAGTAATGGTATAGGTATATTATTTACATTCAAAATAGTAAACGAGAATTTTTATTTTTGTGCTAGTAATCTAAATTTGGAACTCTAAAATTAAACACAACGATACTATTGTAGAATGATCGAGTTAAATTTGTAACTGTAACAACATTACTGTGTCGTAAAATCGTTGATTTTTAAAATTTATTCAAATTCTGTCATATTTCGCAATCAAAGAAGTTCAAATTGTGAATAAAAGTAGCGGAATAAAAGTAAGCTACAGTGACAATGAAAATAATTCATAATATTTTATCACTGCACCAGATCGCTATGGAACCACACGTGACGTAATGCACTGTCATGGCGATTGTTGTGGCTAATACCACTTTTTAAACTAATCCATTATGGAAAAATTTGTAATAATGTTAATAATTGATAATTATTCGGCAAATAGGAAAAAAAATTAAATAAAACTGCTTAGTGATATCCAAATCCAATTTTGGCCCTTTCGAAACGAATTATTATAATATTTTGTTTGTTTGTTTAGATATTTAAATTTGAAGTAATAATTTATTAGATCTCAAGCCAATTCAACCTCAGATTAGTTTCTAATTGTAACTAAGGCTTTAGTTTAATAGTAAAAATTATATAAGTGCAGGTTAATATTAAAAAAATGTACTAATTAACAGGTCTAAAATCTAAGTTATCTTTCATCACTAAAAAATGATATATTATTGTATAAAACTACGATTAAACAAATTTAAATTGACAGTTATGGGACTAGTCGAATTGAATGTAGTTATAAAACAAAAATACTAAAAATAAAAACAAAAAGGCTAATAGCAAAAAGTAGACCTTTCAAGTATGACCCCATCTTTTTATTGCTCTCGGATATTTAGATTGGTGCACCTTGTAGCAGCTTACAATGCTTAGATAAAATACAAAAGTGAGGCATCAAAATTATCAATGATGGGTATGTTACACAATATCTAATATCATTAAATCATAGCCGTAATTGTAGGATCAACCACCATCTTATATAAATATCTGTTGGGAAATTATTCTGACAAAATCAAAAATATTATGCCCAAAATACAATTATTTCAACGTAATATTTGCATGAAGCCCTTGCGCACAAATTTTAGTGGAGCCTATTTGTACCGAAACTGTGTAATATTGGAGTTCTTTCATCAACCCAATCTCTAAGCTGTAGTCGAACACCCTACTATCTTATGTGTTCCCACAAACATTATAAAGTAGAAGTTTTCAAGAGACGGGTGAATAATTATCTTTTAAACTGTCTGTAAATATTATGTGTACTAATTATTCTACTCTATTTTATTCAATTCAATTCAATTCAATTCAATTCAATTCAATTCAATTCTATTCTATTCTATTATATTCTATTCTATTCTATTCTATTCTATTCTATTCTATTCTCTTCTATTCTATTCTATTCTATTCTATTCTATTCTATTCTATTCTATTCTATTATATTATATTATATTCTATTCTATTCTATTCTATTCTATTCTATTCTATTCTATTCTATCTATTCTATTCTATTCTATTCTATTCTATTCTATTCTATTCTATTCTATTCTATTCTATTCTATTCTATTCTATTCTATTCTATTCTATTCTATTCTATTCTATTCTATTCTATTCTATTCTATTCTATTCTATTCTATTCTATTCTATTCTATTCAATTCTATTCTATTCTATTCTATTCTATCTATTCTATACTATCCTTACTATATTTTTTTTAATTTTTGAATAGCTTAAATCCTCCGAAGCCAGTTTAGGTGTTTATGCCATTGTTTTGACCTTTAACAAAAAATGATTGAGAAATGATTGGAGACTTCAGAGCATGGCACTAAAAACCATTTAAGATATTGTGATATTTTTTCTAATCCCACAAAAAAATAAAACATAGTCAAAAATTTAATTTAATGTTCTGCTATGAACCAATTGTTAAAATAAATAAAGTACAAAACTGAAAATTACTCAAAAAGTTGAAATACATAATAAATATGCAATTGGTGTAGAAATTCAATATCATTTGTGAGTTATATAATAAGACTATAAGACCCAAAGGCAAGTCTTATAGAATTAGTATTGCTTATTGCTATATCACGGATCAGATATGGTAACCGATTTATTTATTATTTTATTAATTGGATAAAATTTAAATAATTACTAATTATTAGTACTACCACGTTGCCGAGGCATTAAGTTTAACAAATTTAACGATTATCAAAAATATACGAGTTATTGCAGTATCTATACCGAGGCTTTCAATTTAACAGATTTAAATATACTAATATCGAATTTTATTTCGCCTGAACCTGATTGCAGCCTAAAGATGTAAGCCACGTTCAACTAATATCTAATTATTGTGTTTAAATTTTAATTATGTTATATGTATTAGTGTAGCTTTCTTATATACTTTGGTATGAAAACATTAAATTGGTCCATTATGCTTTCAAGAAAATACTGAATAAGTCGATTTAATAGCCAATAAACGATTTTACACTACACTCTATGGTCTCAGCAAAACTGTAGAAACAGATGAAAATTGTTTTAATTAAATTATGAAGTATATTCTTTTCGAATGACTGTAGAATTATTAAAGAAGGTATAGAGAGTAAAAGGATGTATCTTTTAGTTTGTTGTTTGGAATTCTGTATGTTGTTTTGATTTCTACACACATGCTTTAAAATGCTATAAAACTAAAACCATGAAAAGAAAAACATATAAAAAATATTCCTACTTTGAGTTTGAATTTATATAAATCAACTTCGCAGCATCCTTATTCTAGAAAATGTATCTTTAAAGTGAATGAATTTTGTTTTTTGTGATGTGAAGCAAAGATTGGTTAATAGTTTTTTTATTTTTTAAACTTTTGTGAAAAAATTTAAATTTTTTTTTTTTTCATATTTTGTTTGGTACATTCAAAAACTTTTTTAATGAATTTATTTTCAAATGATGATGAAACGACACATAGGTTATGGTTAAGTGTTGTGCAGATTTAAAACGAATACAAAAAAATAAAATAACAAATAAAATATAAAAATTGCATTAAAAATGAATCGACATAGAAACTTAACCTCAAATATTAAATAATGCACATATATAATATAATATTTATATTTTATATATATATATAGCTATACCTATATAATAAAATAATATTATATAAAAAAAAAAAAACTAGCTTTATAAAATTCAAAGAAATAAAAATAAAAATTTCAAATAAAATAAAATAAAATTTTAAATAGAGAAACATGTGAATATATTATGAATACATAAACAATTTATTGTATGTACATAAGATGACATGTTTATTCATGATTTCCGAGAAAGTGAGAAAGTGATTTTATTTTCTTATTATATTTTATTGAAAAAAATGTCTGATTAAGATGAAGTGGAGTGGTAATTTTCTATATAGAGCATTTAAAGCTTTTCAACCCTGACCCAATATCATATTTTTTAAAGACCCCATTTTATTTAAAAACAAAAAAAAAATAAAAATAAATAAATAAATAAAATTTAAAAAAATAAAAAATATTTAGCTTAAATATTTGACTTTTTTTTTCGAAGGTGAAACGGTAATTTTTTTTTCTATTAATTTAAAAAAATAAACCACAAAATGTCAATAACGAAGAAAAGAATTAATTTTAAATAAAAAAATAAAATTAGGTTTGATATGTGTTCACTAATTTTAAAAATTTTAATAAAAAAAAACTATTTTATCATTTTAAGGATCCGTATTTTGTTTTTCTGAACCGTAAAATAACAGTTTTTAACATTCCTATAAAATCGAAAGCAAAAATTTTACGTATTCATTTCAATGATCGCTATTACCGACGGCTTCAAAGCAATTAAAGAATTTTTTGCCATAGGTGAAACGATCCAAATCGAAATAGGTTACTTTGTCCAAAGATAAAACATATTCAGACATTTCAACCAAGTTTATACAGGACAAACTAGGAGAAGCATGGAAACGCGCCTGAAAGAACAATTGAAAAAAGTAGAAAAATTAAGCCAAAGTTAGGTCCAACGAAGCAGGACACATCATCCAAGAGAGTTATAATATTTGCAAATAAGATTAGTTAGAAAAGGAAGCTAGACATTAATGATTTGAGGAAGCTATTACAAAGCTGAAAGCATCGCAATGTATTAAATCGAGAATGGGTCCTTCTTGAATGGCCAATACCATTGATGGATATTCTTCATTGTTCAAATTTATAGAAAAACGTAATATAATTTAAATAATAACAAAAAACAATTACTATTTTGTGCTAATGTAAAACCTGTGATTTTTAATTGGAAAGTAAACAACTGGCTATCTGCGAAAAGCAGCAACTGGTTAGCTCCGAAAAGGAGAATGAATAGCTTGTTAGCTCCGAAAAAGATCAAATCGGTACCTCTCAGTAGAGATAAATAATATGATTTTAGATTTCTTTGTTACAGTCCAGTACAAAATATTGAAGAAGTCTGTATCAAGTATTAGACGAAATACGCCTACCTGTGTTATATAAGCATATTTTGTAAAATTAAAAGGCAGATATTAGACTATTTTATACAATTATATGCAATCAAGAGTTATATTCCAGTTTTTACAACTTCATTCGTCCTGAGTTATTAACACAATATATTTTCCCAAGTGTAATTTATGTAGTTTAGTCTATTATAAACAACTTAATACGGAATTTCGCAACCATATCCATCCCATGGGAAGACTTGTTATATTACTTAAAATCGATTTCGAATGGTTAGTGATCAAGTTTTCAATCTGCAAGCATACGTTTCTGAAAACCCTACTAGAATTTATCAACTTCCATAACGAAAAGCAAATATTTTACAGAAAGTACGAATTTCCATAGAAAGCAGAGCCTAGATACTTCTTAATGATTTTTTTAAAAATAGGTTTTAATATACTCACTCTGAAGATGACTAAGACTGAATGTTTGAGAATAAAAAAATACAAAGCTTATGAATCCACCGTAACAGAATAAGATTGCGAAATTTTTAAATGCTGCATCATCTTTGTGTTCTGCTCGAAACTGCATTATAAAATATACTTTATTCCCAAATTCGATGCCTTATGAAATATACTTTATTCCCAAATTTGATGTTCGGCTCATTCAAGCCGACAGATTTATTGGCATTCGATCATGCTTACTTCTTAGGAATCTTTCGTTCATTATCATGTTTTATGGATTGCTATAAATTGCTTTCCAACAGAATATTGTGGCAAAAAACGAACTGGAAGTTTATAGACGTGAACATTTAGCAAAGGAAATGGCGTTGAATTCATCAATAAGGCTAAGAAACAATAGAAATATGCACTACGAAAACAACTATTTATTAATAATTGTAAATAACTTAAACTCATTTTATTATTATATTAATGCTATTGAACGCTAATGCGCGATGCTGATGTGTGACCAAACTCATTTAACAATAACGATTTTTTTGTATAGCAATCTTTTAAAATCGTAGTAAACGTTTTCTTTTGATATTAGATACGGATGGGCATATTTTCAAAAATATCTTATTCAGGTTCGTCTCCAACTTATCTATCAAAGTCTCTTCTACCATCCCGTTTTCTTCTTACCCCTATGTTCTCCTTACCACAACCTACAATAATTTTGTATAAAGAAATTATTTTCCTAGTGTTTAGGTAGTGTGTAACAAAAAGAAGGAAGTGGATGTGGACGTGGATCTAATAAGTTTGATGGCGCAGTAGGTAGTAGGTTCAACCGAAAGATCACAGGTTCGATTCCCGAAGAAGCAAAGAAAAAAGAAGTTGTATGGAATTTTCAGTCTGGTTTAGTACCTTTTGTCGTTGGGATAAATTAAATGACAAAAAATGATTTAAATTATAATGCGGTAGAAAATTAAATAAAAATGAAACTTCACTATTTAAGAAGGCTTAGTTCTTGACAATATCTAGTTTTGTCACACTTAAAGAGTTAATAACCCGGAAGTTTTGTAAATCAAATTACTCGAAAACATTGCGGTAAAATATGTAGTAAAAAGTTTCAGTACCGTACTTAATCAAGCATGAACAGATGATTCTCCCTAGCTGTCATATATGAACATAAAAAAATTTATTTAGGTACTGTCAAGAACACAAAAAAACGAACATAAAAAAAAATACTTTGACGATGAGGATATCTAACAACAATATAATGTAATATATATATACTTAAAATAATAATTTGAATGTTCCCTCAGAGTACCCATTGGCTCGAAGAAAACTTGTGGATTACAGTATTAGCTGAATTAGGAAAATACCCAACAGAGAACGTGGCCGTAAGTAAATAGTCTAGGTAGGTAGGTAGTATCCTTCCGTGGCCTAATCGGCTGGAGCACAGAAATGTGTTTCAATTCGGATGTGGTAGTCACGGGTTCGATTTCCGGGGGAGGGGGGGGGGGGTATAAAATATAAAAATATAGCAAAATAATATATATAAAATTTATAATCAATAAAAAAATAATTAATAATTAATACTTTATATAACAAAAACTATTACCTATATCAATATCTATATCAATTTTCATATACATATACAACACAATAAAAATAACACAATAAAATAAATATTGAACAACTGACAAAAGTATGTGACATGACGTACCCAGTAAAACATAGTGACGTCAGACATCTTCAAGATGGATAAAATCGCAGCGACAACTTGCAGAAAATATGACGTCGTCTTACCAAGTAGGCGCAGATACTCATACTTAGACATAATAAACAGATTAAAATTTAAATTAGACATTGCCTCGGAAATAGAAATGAAGATACCATAGCATAGCAGCTAGAAATCGAGTACGATGGAAATGTCAAGTGGAAACCCTATGCTCCCAAGAGGAGTAAGGAAAAAAAAAACAAAAAGGTAGATAGGTAGTAATGGCTACCGACAGTATGCCAACACACTTAGACCAGTAAGGTCCATTGTGATACCACGGGAACTTTCCTCACATAAGACTCTACTCGAACTAAATTCGGCTTTTAACGAAGCGGTGGAGATTTTTGATCTTAAGTAAATAGACTAAAAAGGTAGACATTTTTAACAACAAAAACAGCACTTAGCTCTGCTGTATTCGCCACTGAAGAGGTTACGATGCGATGATGATGATATAATACGATGCTATAATATAGTAAGCTTCTGCCATAGTTAATTTAGTAGGCATTTGCCATACTTATATTTCACAATATATGATTACACTGCACAATAAAAGTATTACACCGAAGCCTGTAGAATTTACACAAAGTTTTTGCAGAGATTTTTTCTACATAAATAATTTAAATATAATAATTCAAAATTACCAGACAAAATAAATAAAATGTCTATTGTTCAAAGAACATAATTTTTAATATAATTAAATTTTAGTATAATAAAACAGTGTTACGTTAAATGTTTTTAACATTGTTTGTAAAACAATTTAATTCTTACAACAACAAAACATTTTATCATATTATCCAGGATCACATTAATTATAACTATTATATTATACTAATATTCATTTGAACATGGGGATTCAATCAATGCAGATTTCTTTTTTATGGGAACCAATAATTAAATACAATTTTAATTGAATAAATTAGATTCAACACAATTTTTGTTCACAAAATTTATTAATATGTATACCGGGATAACGATAATTTTTGGTTTTTAAAATTTTCAATAAATTTCCAAAATGTCTGTAATATTTTATTATAGTTTTGTTTGTTTTTTCTTTTTTTTTTTTTTTGTTGGTCACATAATATCCTATTAAATTCACATTAATAAAGGATATTCAATATTATTAATAATCAATGTACCTCTACTTCATAGTATAATATTATTATTCTATGAAAATGTATATCGTCTATAAAATGTTTGGTACATAATCGCATCTGAGGTTTTGTATAATTTGGTTGAATAGATTTTCTATTCTTTATCGTTGCAATAACCCAAAAATTCTATATACTTTCTATACTCTTGAATCCTAATTATTTTTTTCCTGTTTCCAAATTTTTTGTTTTTTTTTATTGATTTATTTAGAGAAATTCGGTTATGTGAATTTTCTCTAAGGGATCTATTAAAACATATAGATTTTGAGTGGGGATGGCAATTTTATTTTTATAAAATTAATTTCCTTATTAAAAAATATATTTTTTTTAAAATCTGGGATTATGTAAATTATTTCCCTGAATATGGTTGTATAATTTTTAGTAAAAACCATTAATTTTTAAAGGATATCAATTCTCAAGGTATAACTGTTTCAGGATGAAATTAATGCAGGACACAAATGTTATTTTACACATGTAGAAGATATTTAAATGAAAATTCACAATTTCACATTCTGGTTTTATTCTTTTGGTAGTTTTTATAAATATGGTGTGGTGTAGCTCAGCATTAGTCGCCTATTTAAAATGTGTGCAATCAGAATTATTTTCCCCAATGTTTTGGCTTTTGCAGCTGGGGTTTAGTCAGCTTCATTTTATTCTCTTCGAACGTGACTTATTAGTTACAAAACATCTGTTTTTACAGTTCTGAATTTGGTTCAATGCATAGCTAAAAAAATTTCAGTAATTGCATTAAGTATCTATTTACAAATGATTTTTTTTTGGTCACAACGTCGTTAACATTCTTACGTAAATGCACAGTTTGAATTATCAGAGGATTGGAGGAAAGAAAATATCTCTAAAGCAAGGATAGATATTTGGGAAGGAAGAAGCTGTTTGATATTCTTTTTGGATCTTTGAAGATTATATATGGGTTATAATTATTAGATGTTGATGTTGGGAACACACTTAGTGGAATATAATTTTACTTTCAAGAAAATTTGACTACAAACGAATTTTCATTATCAGTTGTGAACCACTAAGTAATTTCTACTGTTTAGGAATAAGAACTTGGATCCCATCCTGTTCTTCGGCGAACTTGTTAAGCAAAGTGTCTACAACTAAGAAATATCTATTTTTTTTCCGTACTCCTCTTGACAGCATAGGTATTCCACTTGAGATTTCCATCGTACTCGATTTCTAGCTGCAACTTTCACTTGTATTTCCAAGGCAATGGCTAATTTCATTTTTCCTCTGTTTGTACTGTCTAAGTAAGGGATTGGCCTACTGTAGAAGACCACTTTGATAACTTTATCTGCGCCTACGTGGTAAGACGACGCCATATTTTTCTGCAAGTTGTCGCTGCGATTTTATCCATTGTTGACGCTAAAATGCCTGACGTTACTAAGTTTACTGGGTACGTCATGTAACATACTTTTGTCAGTTGTTAACAATTGTGTAGTTATTATTAGTGTTTGTCCAATATTATTTATTGTGTTATTTGGTTATTGTGTTGTATGATATATATGAGTATTGATATAGATATTGATATAGGTAATATTTTTAATTATATAAAGTATTAATTATATTAATTATTTTTATTGATTATTAATTTTATATATAATCTTTTGCTATTTTTTTTAGTTATATTTTATACCTCCTACGGGAATCGAACCCCACCATATCGTAATTCAAACACATTTCTGTACTCTAACCGATTAGGCCACGGAAGGGATATAAGAGATATCTATAAAATATGATAAGTTCTCCAACACCACCAGACCCAGAAAGGACGACTCACCTCGACGACTCACCAGACCCAGAAAGGAGAACGTAATATTGAGGTTGTTAATAAGGTAAGCCCGCTTTATGAAGGGCCGACCTAAATAGGTAAATTGTATTTTATCGTTGTATGTACATATAATTTAAAGGTATTCCTTACGGAGAAAAGTATATTTTACAACGGCTCAGAAAGTCTAAACTACATCTATGACTACTCTTCTTTGAAAAATATATTGGTTCATTTTCATTTTATACTTTTTTTACCTACATGACAGGTATATTCGTTGGTGTACATGTTCAGTAAACGGAACGCTTATGTTTACTGAACATGTATACCTCCGAATATGGGGGGTCAAAAGTGGTATTTTTACAATGTATAAATCAGCTTTGAGCCTTGGAAGTGTCAAACAAAGCTCTATTACTTTTCATTCTCTCTATTACAAAGTCAAAGATGTCAAAAGCCATGATTGAGCATGTTAGCCATCTTATTACATTTTATATCAATTTCTAGGGCTTAACATATGATTCCAAAAGAAAGTTAAAGGAGACCACTATGGTCTTCAAAACTAGAGATAGCATTAAAAATTACTTGGAAAATGTTATTAATAAATATCAATTAAAGAGCATTTGCGGATAGAACTGAACCAACTATAATGCTTATTATTTTAGAGCTGACCTACCCACATCTTCCAACAGTCGTTTAGCAGAACATTTATGACATTGGATTTGAGAATTTTTATCTTAAACTGAATTCAGAATAGACTTCGTTAAAAGTTTGACAGCATTTCGAAACTGTCATTAGATTCTGTTCTTAAAGTTAATATTTGGCTGCCACAGTAGCAGAAAGTGTAATCTTCCTCTTTGTAGACAAAATTATTATTTTTAATTCTATCAAAATAGTTTACATGTATAGGATTGTTCTGATTATGCATAAATGACCATTAAAGCCTTATTAACCTTTAATTATTGATTAAAAATATTTTAAATGATGCTTCGGATATTTAATAGAATATTTTGAATGGAATCTAAAACCTGTTTTGTATTTAGCAATAATTGCATTAGATACTAAAAATCTATTTATCACATTTTTTCCAAATTCTTTAAGACCAATAAAAACAATAAAATAATTTCGTAGTTAAAAAAATTTATTCAAAAAATGGTTATAACAATATTCTTCACTAATTAAAAATTAATTTTTAACAATTCCGTTTTTTAAAGATTTTCTTGCTTTTTCAACACACATTTTGATTTAATTCTTTGACAGCAGATCAAAGGCCAAATTTTCATTTTCAATTTTAATTTTTTTTTCTTCAGCCAGTTGAATATCACGTATTTCTTTTTCTTTTGCAGCTACAATACGATCTTGAGCAGCTAATTTTGAATATTTTTCATGCTTCAAAATACCATAAATAATACCACCAATTAATGCGGTCCATCGACCAAATTTTATTAAAGGTGAAACTTTTAATGGAGGTGGATATTCTATAGCCATATTTTGTTAAACAAAATAAAATTTGGAAAAAGAAAACTTCAATTTGTATTTTTTTTTTTTTAAATTGTTGTTTGTCAATAAATTTTGAATTTTAAATTTATTTTTAAAATGTCAGAGAAAAAACTACCTACTTTAATTGTTATAAAAATTTTTTTTATTAAAATAGGGAATCCAAATGAGAGTTACCAGGTTGTTTGTTGAAAATTTATGATATTTTTAAATCAAAAATATTTTCACCAAAAATTTAATTACTAGTGAAAGTGGGAATTTTATAATGAGTTCTCGATGTCTAGCATTTCTATTTATTTCTTATTGAATTCCTGTCATAATAATTTTTCTTTCATCAAAAAATGTCCAATCCAAAAAAAATTCAATTATTTTTAAATTTTTTTTGTTACTATTTTTGAAATCAATAATTTTCTGTTTTTTTTTTTATTTAACACCCATCTGCAATGCATGTACACATTATAAGGGGGTGTTACAATATTTAATGGGAAATAATTTCCTGTAAATTGTAATCTAATCAATATTTTGAATAAAATTAATTAAATAATTTTTTTTCAGTTTCAAATTAATAATTTTTAAATGAGTTTCTACATTACCAATGAACACATCATGTCAGTTCTTGGAAAATAAATTAATGAAAATAAAAATGATTACGTTGTTTAACATGCCACCATATAATTATTTTATTAATACTTATATTATTAATAAAAAACGCCCTAATTCTACTTTTAATAATTCGTTAAATATTCTATACATCTCTTCAGGTATCGCTATCTATCTCTTCACTCATTAGTATTATATTTTTGTTGCAACAGTTATGTACTTAGTAATCGTTTTATTTTCCTTTCTGTCAAGTCCGTACATATTCGTTCTACTTTCTTCTTTAAAACGATTGTTGTTTTTATTTTTATTAATTATTTTTTGCATATTTTCTTAAGTTGTAGTTCGCTTGTCTGTTTATCTATATAATAATTTTTTTTTGGATCGCTTCATCTTACAATCATTACCATATTATTCTTCATTTCGTCTTATTTTTGCTACACTGATTATTTCGCGCGTTATTTCGTTAAATATTTGCTCCATTTTGTTTCAGTTGTCATTAATATCTGCTGTATGTTATTAAGTTGTGCCATTATGTTGTTGAAATTTTCTATTTATAGCTTCAATTTAGTTTACCTTTGTTTCAGGTTCTATAAATCTAATTAATCAATTCGTATTATCTAATCTTATATAATAAAACGTAACAATCCTGCTGTCAACGTGCTGTAGCAACCGTTGCTACAACAAAATAAAATAAAAAAAACAAAATCTTTTCAAATTATGTATAGCAAAATGGTGTTCAATATGAATAATTGTAGACTATGAGCACATGTATATTAATAAATATATGTATGTACATAGTTGTATTTTATTTATTTTATATGAATAAGTTGTTGTTATTGTAAATCCGAAAAAAACACCGTCTTGAGACGGGCTTTACAACTAGCTTACATTATAAAATAAACAATATTGTCAAGTAGGTAGAGGTAGCAGTGGCTGCGAGGAGTATGTGGAAACATTTAGCCAGTAAGGCCCATTGTGATACCACGGGCTCTTTATTCACAATCGATTCTACTCGTTAAACCATTTCGAAGTTTTAACAAAGCGGTGGAGGTCTTTAATTTTAGTGCCTTCAAGGTCACCCAGCGAGTTCAGAAAGAAGGGTTCTAGATGAATTTTCCTTTTTTAATAGAGACCACAAGGCAGCTACAGAGTAAGTGTTTGACAGTTTCTCATCATCTTACTCCTTTCTAAATGTTCTGTAAAAGTCGTTTAAGGGAGTTCAAGCCTTCTGGCATATTTGTCAATAAGACAATGACCCGTTATGATAAAACAATATCTCACAAATTGAATAAAATTGTAGAAAAATAAAGAAAAATAAGTACTCACAAATTGAATAAAATTGTTACATTTCAATTATTATAAACGATCTGAATGTGAAATGCAGACTTTCAAAAGTAATGTCCTATCTAATATATTTCAGGTACATTGATCCTAGGCGATCAAGAAAAATTAAAAAGCTGATAATTAGAAGCAACCGAAGAATAGGGAGGGATCGATCTAACACATGCTTGACAGACCAACTATAGCTATGAACGGGTCTTGTGCACATATAGCAGAAAACGGGTCAAGTCAACCAGGAAAAGTCATATAAAAAGCTTGATGTTATAAAAAAAAATTGATGTCCTAAATAGGGTGAAAAGAGCAGAAAATGTGAAATTATCATTTTAATATGCATACCTATAAAATTTTCTACTCAACTTCACATCTCTATTATTAACACCATATTACTTGAACACTGATGTAATATACAAAAACAAAACTATAATGGAGCTAAATAGTATTGTTTTCAATAACTAAATGGATATATTGTCAAATTTATATTGTAACATTTTTAATCATATTGTATTGTTAATAATATAGATTTAAGTAAACACGTTTAAATGAATGAACGTACAACATTTCAACTGAATGCACGAACATTTTTTTTTGTTTTTTTTTTCAATTGCACAAGATTTTATACAACAAATACAAAATATTGTTCTTTCCTTAAATTTTATGTCCTTTTATTTTCAATTTTTTTTTTTTTTTTGCTCAAAATTTAAAAATTCTCACATTTTAAATAAGGAATAAGATACAGGCTCTTAAAGAAATCGACTACCAGGAAATTGGATATGTTTTTGGAATATTAAGGAAGAAAATTTAAAAGGTATTTTTAACTTGAATTTGGGTTTAGATTTTAAAATTTTCTACGAATCCAATATATTTACATTTAGTTATGTTAAATTGTATTTTTGAGTTTAATTATAACACAGGGGCTATAGTATGTCTTCTATTTCTATTATTATATCCTGTTTAAAGATGGCGGCATATAATTTTATATAGTATGTGTATACTTCTTCTAATCCAACCATGATGTTCAGGAATGGTGGCATTATAGTATGTTACTCTACAATATTAATCAATATAACCTGATTTTGGAAGCAACATATTGTCTTTATCAGTGTTTATGACTATCTGAATTTTTTTTATTGTAAGTTAATTTTTTTTTTATATTCTAACGCCTGCGTTTATGATCTATTATGTAATAAATTTTAATATGTATTATATACTAATAATAAATTATATTTTGATTTATTTAAAAAGCGATGAGTATCCGTTTCCCTAATAACTGTTATTAGTCTATTATTTCTGAAATGTGTTATTCTAAATTTTCATACAGCTATGTCTAATTTAGTTATTTCTTGTATTTTCCTCATCGATGTTGAATTGGTTTTATAAATTTTATTTTATTATATAGCAAAATACAGATCTAAAAGTATAGTACCTTTTTTTCTCTCTTTCTGGTAGCATCAAATAACCTTCGTCTAAAGCGAAAATGTCTTTGGGGAATTTGTCTTATAACGGATTATGTGTCATAATCTCGAAATTTAATTTGGTAGTTTTTTCTGACAAAAACAAAGCTGTTTCCAGTGAGTTATGATACGTTGCCAAGTTAAGATGGTAATAAGTCTGAATATTATTATATATTATAATTTTCTGCATTTATCTAGATGTTTGTAAGTCCGACGGAATACTCCAACACTTCTACAAATTGAAATATGTATACAAATTGCTTTGGTGCTCTTTTTTAACCAATGTCCATCATGCTGAACCTTTGCAGGAAAAAATACCATTGCATGAAATATATTTTTTTCCATATAATATTAGTTTTCTTCGCAAATAATAAGGAAAAATAAAAAATAATAATAATAATATAAATAAAACAAACGATTTTTTTGATTTATAATAATAAGAACTAATAGAAATTTTATCAATAGTTTAATATGGTATAATAAACAAAAGGCAAACAGCATTTAACACAAAAAAAAACATAATGCACTTAAAGGTTATTCTTATTACTTAAAATTATACACAATACTAATATGTAGGTATAACAAATGTTTTTTTTGTTTTTTGTTGTTGTTATGATAATGATCACAGCATCATAGTTTTGCTACCGTATGCATAGCCTGTATAGTACTATAAGTATATATATACTCTAGCCAGAAATGTGATGCGATAAGAGTTAAAATTGTTTTTATTTTTTTTTGTTTATTGTTTTTTTTTTTAATATACATATATATCTATATCATATATAAATTTATGATCGTATTATGGGGTTAGGTTTTGGTTCTGCTGATTTACACATAAAAACCACCTAAACATTTTTAAAGAAATTAAATGAAATTTTGTACTATTATTTTTTATTTCTTAACTTTGTAAATTTATAATTTTTAGGTATATTTGTTTTCTTCAAGTTTGTAGAAATGTATGTTGTAGAGAGTGATGAATTTTTTTTAATATAGTAGATAGGTATATATAGGTATTGGTTAAACCATATTGATTGTTGTTCTTCTTTTTAATGTATGTTATAAATAATAATTATGTATGATTTTAACATGAACAGTTTGATAATGAATTTTTTGAAATGAAATGAGATTTTAAATAACCGATGAATGGTGTACAAGTTATGAACAGTTTTGTAAAACCTATTTATTTGCAGTAAATTTTTTTATTTTAATTTTTTCTCCAACACGAGTTTTTACTTTATTCATCAAAATAAATATTATGTGTACCTACAATATTATTGTTTTTTTATATTTACAATTTTATTTATTTTTGTTTTTAAAATTCTTTTTGTTCAAAGTTGTGGCTCATTATAAAATATTATTTGTTCGCTATAAACTTTGACGCTAAACTTACGCAGCGTTATTGAATGTTAACAGGACTAAGTTGATTCTGAATTATACGATAAATTTTCAATGTTGGCAAAAAGGATGTCGTTAAAATGATCGAGTAAATGACCCTTAGGGAATAAAAATTTTGCACCTTACTACAAATATTTTACTTGTAAAATTCGGTATCAACATAGTTAAACCATGCGGTTTCCGGAATTTTTAATAGAATTTATTTATTAAGATTTTCTTTCTCTATATTATGTATATTTTCCGCCCTATGCCCCATGGATAGAGATACATCTACCTAACCGTTTATTGCTACTTTCGCAGAATTATTTTCGCATCTTAACATTTCCTACTCTGTATTGCGAATTGGAATTTATGTAGTGCGAAAATTATGTAAAAACTATATATTGACGCATTTTTTGTATTACATATTGGAGCTGGTGTTACGTATTTGTTAACCGGTATGTGTGAATCTTATATTCGATGATAATATGGTTGAGTTTTTACGCAGTTAGGCCCCAGGACAATGATGATAATATGTAACTGTTACTTATTAAAATTACATTTTCCCAAACCTCCTAATCTATACCTCCGTCCTGTAGCTTGTAATAATTATTTTTAGTTAAATATTTAATTTTTATTTTGCGTTAATATGAGTATGAAAATTAGTTTGTTCTGCGTGGATAGAGTATGCTCGATGTGCATCAATACAGTTTGTTACTTGTGTTTATTTTGTTGTGCATCGATAAAGTATCTAGAGTGTGAGAATACCTGATTATGAAAAGTATCAAAAAATATATTTAATTTGCATGTCGAAAGAGTATGATAGAAAAGGCTCACTGTTGTTCGAAAGTCCACGTAGTTAATTCGCTGAATAGAAAACAATCGCTGCGCGTTTATAAAAATTAAAATCCTCATACTTTCAAAACTTTCATTACATAATTTTCTAATTTCAAAACCCTATATTGCTAACCATCATTATTTTCATTTCGTTTTCTTTTGTTTTTTCTATTTTCCTATGTAATAATATTAAAAGAAAAGTGGAAAATTATTATTGAGAAAATTTTTTGGAAAATTATTGATAAAAATAATTTCAAGAAATTTGTTTTTTCGTACTACCGGAAATAAAAAAAAAAAACAGAATATTGAAAGGAAATAACAAGGAATTCTATAAAATTGTATATTATACTACTGTAACATGTATTATAATATTAGTTATATAATATTCATATAAGATATGTTTTTTTTAGTAGAAATAACTGTTATTTTAGAACAAAATACTTGTTAAGTTGAAAATATGTACTTGTTATCTTTTTTTAAACTGCTTCGTACTTTTCGTTTTGTATTTTGTTTTTTTTTTTTTGTATTCCCGTTATTTCGTATAATTCGCTTTTATAACTGCGATCATATTGATAGTGATTATAATGATGTTGATACTGATTCAGAGTTGATTTTGATGATTTGGATGGTGTGGATGATAG
Organism: Argyra leucocephala; assembly: GCA_963942445.1. Taxonomy (NCBI): domain Eukaryota; kingdom Metazoa; phylum Arthropoda; class Insecta; order Diptera; family Dolichopodidae; genus Argyra; species Argyra leucocephala. Next base: position 24,958,972 of record OZ012681.1, read on the forward strand.
CTTCAATATGTTTCAATATAGATAAAACTTGATACCGTTATTTTTAGAATTGTATTTTCTCTGTCATTTATTTTTTTTTTTATTTTAGCTTGTTTTTGTTTCTTATATTTTCAACACTTTTGTATTATTTTAAAACAGTTAAGTTTATATGATTTTCAACTATTATTCCGTTATTGAAAATATTGTTATAACAGTAAAGGATACACATATATATATATATACAATGTATATTATATAAACCAATTTTTATTTTAGAATTGAAAAATTTTGTACATGAATGCATTTTCAACTCAATTTCAAATTGCAAGTTACATTATTTCGATTCTCTTCATTTCACTTCACTATACCCAAAATAATATAACGTGATAAGAAAGGCATTTTACACCAAAATCCAATGACAAGAAAAAGTTTGAAAATTTGAAGAAAAAAATTTATTTTGTTATTGCTTTTTTTTTTGTTTTAAGAAAGAATATAAAAAATGTATGAAATTGTTTTAAGTGAATTTTATAATTCCAAAAAAAGTATATATAAGTTGAGAAAGTGCTAGTAAAGTAAATAATTTTTTATGAAGTAGAATCTAGGAGTTCTGTATTTTTATATTAAAAAATTGATTTAATTATTTTCTTGTTATTTTTTACTATTTGTGTTGATTCTCTTTGATAATTTTGATTTAGAGTTTACTTTCTTTTTTAAATTGTATAAGCGAAGGATTAAAAATTAATAAAGGTACAATAAGTAAGATAGGCAGGATATATATGTTGAAGATGGATGACCAAAAAATATCAAAAAGGTACCAAGAGGTAGACTAAAATCAAGGTAAGATGGCTGGACAAAGTCGGAACACAACTATGTAAAGATTGAAGTTAAAGGATGGAGGAAAGTTGTCCAAGATAGAGCAAAATAGGAACGTTATAAGCGATGGTAATACTATTGGGAGTCAAAGAATGTAAAACAGTTGTCTCTCGATAGAGTCGAGAGTAGCTGTAACCTGTAACCGACAGTGATTCTTATCCGTAGAATCAACATGTAATGATAATATGATAATGAACTTTTGTTTCACGTTTCACTGTCACGTTCATGAAGTAACATGAAACGATTTTAACTAATGCTAAACTATACAATATTTTAGATGGCTGCAAACACTGTTAAAAGAATAAAATAGGTATTAAAAATATATCATTTTAAAAAATTCTTGTGCGGCTAGCCGGAAGCGATGTTAAGAAACATATTTATGTTTTCCGAACCGAAGAACGATCTTCAATTGGATAAAAATACAATCGTGTTGCACTTGCAGCCTTTTCTCAAGTGAATTTGTAATAATTTCTATTTTACTTTGCACTTTGCACTATTGCACTTACACCAATATCGACAGCTATCCTATTATTAATCTTAATTTAAATCTATAATTAATTTTGTTGTTCCTGTGTATGGATGGATTTATTTATAAATAGATGACGGTAAAATAACAGACAATACAACACATACGAAAAATCTGCTGAATACACAATAAACAAAGTACCTTGGGTATAGAGATCTATCATTGATAGCTATAAGAAGGTAAAGTTATAAGATTATAAATTTTAATCGATAGTTCATAAAATAAAATTCATATGTTACCGCAGCCGTTCGCCTTATTGGAAATCCCTTTCATAACACTATTCAATACTATTTCTGATCTTTTAATGAAATTGGGAACATTTTTTTAGTGAATTGAATAAGAGTATGAAGCTGGATTTTCACATGTGCCAATTTACTGTCACGTTCAATTTAACAGCTAAATAACCAATCAAAATCAACCGTTGCGCCGATTTGTTTTTGTACCGAAAAGATAAACGAAACTTATCTTTTCCGTGACGATGGTTCAAGAAATTTGACATAATGACACATTTGTGATGACAATTTAACATAATGACACACACATTTAAAAAAATGTAACATTAAATTTTAACATTTAATAAATTCAATGACAGTAAAATAATTTTATGTTGTATATACACACATATTCTCGTCGTTGACTAGAAGAAAAAAGTGATCTCGTCTCATCTCGCTGAATATGCATTTCTGTAAGACACTGTAAGCGGCGCAATAGAACATTTTATTTGTTGGTAATACTGATCATTTTTTACTGTAAAAAAAAATTACTGGTATATAAACAAAATATGGTTTATGAAATTTTTGGAAAGTATTAGTAGGGCTTAGTTTTAAAATATATTTATGTTGTAAATATTTTTTAGTTTAGTACATAAACAGTAGTAAAACAGTAATAGTGTAAATGGTTTTTTTTTTCAAAACACAATTTTAATAATAATGCAAAAAAAATAATGGAAAATTGGTTATTGATCTTTACTTAACTATTTTATCTATTCAATTTATTTATTTAATTCAATAAAAAAAACACAAAATATTTTGGCGAGATACTCAATGGCTTACAATTTTTGACGAGATAAAAAATGGCTATCGCGTCTCGTCAAAGGTCTAACAAAAATTAGTCACGAGACTGTTTTGACATATGCCATCGCGGCAATTTGCTATCGCGTGTATACAAAACTACCTCTTCAGAGATATTTTCACGCGATCTCGCGAGATGGGTCTAGCAGAATATGGGTGATAATTATGATATGAATATTATTAATCTAAAAATATAAATAATTTATTATTTAAAATTGTTTTATAATTTATTATAAATGAATATAAATCAAAGCAGATAGCCCAGCAGATTGAGCTTAATAAAAAAGTAATTTATTATCGAATTTCAATTGTTATAAAAATATTAATATAAATAAATAAATATAAAATAAATCAAAAACTGAATAATATTTTTTTTTTATATATTTAATTTGAATATTTAAAATATTATAAAAAATGTTTTATATATTTATTTATTTATTTAACAGTGAGCCAGCCTGCAGATATATCTAAGATCTAATGTTCTTATTTTGAATCTTATATATTAATACGCTTAAACGTCTGTTAAACTTTTTACAAAGCTTTTACAACACAAAGCTTTTTTCAACTATATTAGACAACTTTATTAGAACTATTAAGAATTACGATAGTGTGAAAAATTTTATTTAAAGATATAAACCACAAAACGATAAACCAAATAAAACCAAAAACAAATTAAAATTAACCTAAAAACAATTCATCTATTGAGTAATAGCATTTTGACTATATCTGATTATATGAATTAGTTTAAAAAAAAAAAACAAAGTAGCAAAGACAAAAACCGAATTATCAGAATATTATTATTATATCGATTTATAAAAGCAGCTTTGTTAAAATATTACGATATTACGATATTACAGCAAAAAAACTTACCGGTAAAACAATTAGTAAATTTAGAAAATATCTTTACCTCACCCAGACTATGTTCAGAAATTTCAATAACTGAAATTTATTTATTTTATTAACAAATAATTCAAAAGTATAAATTCAAATGCGCAGTAGCATTGAGTAAATATGATATTGTACATGGAGAACCGAAATTTACGATCTGCTAAGAACAAGAAAAACAAAATATGTTATGACATTATTATCAAGTTCTAATTCAATACACGACAAATTTAGTACACATAAAAATTAAAAAAAATTAAAAAAGAAAAATCACAGACTACCCTTATCTACATTAGAGACCCTAGCGGTATCGAAATGAAAAAATTAAATAATTTTTATGATTCTGTTTATAAATCTTTGGTAAAATTTATTTTTCAAAACAATAATAACTGAAGAATAGAGAAAAAGCATAATTATTGGCTTTACCCCTAACTATAATCATAAGCAATCATAAGCAATTTTGACAGCAATGTAAATAAATAAAAAAAATTTTTAAGCAAAATGGAAAATGGCGATTTTTTTTTCCTTTTAACTAAGATCTTTATTCAAATCTCAAATCTCAAATGTTAAAAAAACACAAAAAACATATCTATGGCTATTTTAATGTGTTTTTAATGTGGGTGGGGTATGTATTTAGTTAAAATGCATTTAATTTCATAATCTATACTGCTAGCGACATTTCTGTTCGCCATATTTGGTTGAAATGTACGTCTCTTAATAATTATTCTTAATAGTATTAAAATGTTAAACTATTTTTAACATATTAAATAAAGTGAATTTTAGTTTTAAGTTTTTCAATTTGTAACTTATTTACTGTGTAATAAAAAAATATGTAAAACATTGATTTTTTTTAAGAAAATAAAGAAAATAAATTGTTTCATTAATAATGCCAATGCTAGACCGGCGAATGTTACGCCGTGAATAGTTAGTATATTTTCAATTTGTCTAATATTTCAATTTATGCGTGAGTGAAATCCGTCGCATGTGGAAATCATTCTAAAAAACTCATAAGAGAAAAAAGCGACAGTGACAGTAAATCGGTAAAAGCACCATGTTGAAATACAATTTGGAAGACCAAGGCCCATAATGTGTCTCATAATGTCTTATAACCGTAAAAATTTTTAATACAAAGTGATTTCTTTCTACTTGAATTTTTACATCCTGCCTTGTATGTTACATATTTAACGAAATTTTCAAATATTTCAAACTTTTTGTTTGTTTTAATTTCTTCAGAGTTTCAATTTATCCACTTCCAACATATTTAGTCAACAAATTTTATACACTTTTTTATACATGAAGTTTTCATTTCAGTTAAGTACATACATTCTATTACCATAATACCAAATAGATTACAAGACGACTAATAGTAATCTAATTAACTGCCACCCATTTTTTTACTTTTTTTTATACTAAGGTAAAGAAAATAATGTAAATTCCAACCATCATATAAAAAAAACAAAATCATCAAAAACAATCTCAAAATCCAATAAAAATCTAAATTTATTTTTTTTTTTCATTATTTTTGCTACCGCATCTGTGTAACAAAATTGTGCACAGTTCACCTGATAATTGCAACTCCCAATTTCAAAATAAGAAAAACAAAAAATCCCACCACTTCATTTTTTATCCTTCATCATCAAAAGCATCATTATCAATATCAATTTTTTTTGTGTTGCATATGTAATTGTTGTGCATCATGTTGCATAAAAACTAAATGGTTTTTTGAAGCACAGGGGCGAATGACGTGAAAAAAATTCTTATAATTTTTTTTTTTTTTTTATTATTTAAATAAATTTTTTTTTTAAACAGCGATCAGAGATACTCAGAGATTCCATGACAAACAAACAAAAAGATTGAATATAAGAGAAGTGAGAGTGAAAGAGATAGAAAGAGATGGTTGATGTAATAAATTAATGATATAATGAATTATATAATTGCGAGAAATGCATAATCAGAATTACAATTAAATTTTTGTTTTTCTTCCGTTCTATTTTTTTTTTTTTTGTTTTTATTTTCTGTTTTTGCTTGCCTTCGTTGTAGCATAGAAAAAAATCACCATCCCATTGTATCCTAATTTACGATGGGGTGTTTATTATTTTTATACATATAATTTGGTTTTATTCTCATTATTTGAATATTGTTTCTATTTTGTTGTTTGAAAAGCAATGGGAGCTATTTTGAAATTCATTTTAAGATATAAATTTAATATACCTGGGTATATATAATATTTCGTATTCATCTTCCTTATATTAGGTGTTTCGTCCGTTATTTAAATTATCACTACTGCAGGAAACTTTGGTTGTTTTTTTTTTTTTTTTGTTCTTTTTGTGTTTGAGAATTCTTTAATTTATAATTATGCAATTCATTTAAATGAAAAGAAAGGAAATAATAATGAAAAATAGAAAATTTGATGCAGTAAACTAAAAGGTATGAGCTAAATGATGTAAATGAATCTTACACACCGCACAAATGAAGAATACCGTATCTTAGGTTTCTTAGAAACTTAAATGTAGTGTAATTGCAAATCGACTGGTTGGCGAGGTCAATATGGAACAACTGAGACGACTTGCCATTTAGTTTGCCATTTAGATGTGGTATTATGCGGTAAATTTCTTCTGCTTCTGGCACTGCATAAACAAAATGAATTTAAAAGAAATTATAACTGAAACTGAACAGATATAAAAACTCTATCGATTAACATTATTCTTATTTACTTATTTGCTGGGCGCTACAGACCTTGAAGGTTCTGGGCCTAACGCATAATTGTCCTCCGCTGACTTCGGTCACGAGCGGTATCTCTCCAGTTTGGTGATTTGAAGTTTTTCCTTTCTTCCGATACTTCATTTCTCCAAAGAAGGTGTGGCCTCCCTCGACGATGCGTTTCCTGGTGCGAAGAGTTTCCTAGCCACAGACTTTTGATCCATACGCTCTATATTGCCTAGCCCATGAAAACGTCTTATTCTGACTTTTTTTGGCCAGGTCCATGTCGTTGAACAGCTGGTATAGTTCGGCATTGTATCTTTTTCTCCAAACCCCTTCGTCAGACACAAGGCCATAAATGCGACGAAGAATTTTTCCCTTAAAGATACCAAGTGCATGCTCGTATGCTTTTGGTGATGTCTTCCATTCAGAATCATATAGCAGCACCGGAAGGATGAGCGTTTTGTATAATTGTGCCTTGGTATTTTGGAATAGTAGCTTTGAACCCATTTGTTTGGACAAACCGAAGTAGTAACGGCTTGCACGAGTCTTGCAATTTTTAGCCTTACTTCAACATTTATGTTATGGGTGAAGTTGACGTTGATTCCTGAACTACGTCAAAATTGTATGAGCGGACAGTGATGTTGTGTCCTATATAATGTTGTGAGGACATTTTATTTGTCGACAGCATATATCTTATTTTTATTTATGAGAAGACCCGCTTTACCTGCTTCCTTACTTTAATCTGTGTAAAGGCTTCGATGACTGCTGGTCGAGGTATTCTGATTATATCGACGTCATAAGCGAAACCCAGGATCTGCATCGATTTTTGAAATATAGTGTCCTGTGGATTCCCACCGAACAGTATACTATCGTTAATTACTTTAAATATATTAATTTTGTAACAATAAAATTATTAAATATACTTCTCTACAAACAAGAGTCGGATGGCAAACCAAATTTAAAAAAATCAAATTATTGCAATCATGGTATCTAATTTTTTGTATGATGGTTATATGTGGGGAAATTTGTTAACAGATTAGTAATACAGGAAAATCTAACTGCTTTTCTGTAGTCTAATCGAAACGACCTACATACGCCACAAGGTGGAGTATAATTCGCGTCTATGGGTGTGCGCCTCAAAGACTAATCTAGGTTTCTTTACAAAGTACAAAATCAGTCGCCATTCGTCTCATAGGTATGAAAGTATAAAGGTTTCTCTGACCTGAGTTTGGCCTAATAACATAAAAAAAACAAGAGCGTAAAAAACCACATCATCCAACGGCAATGGAAAATACGTGCTTATATCCTGCGGGAAATAATATTCTTCTCTGCTACTGAATAAAAGTGCCGTAACTGAACTAATTAGAATAGTAACAGTAGAATAATAAAATATTTTGTGGAATATTAGGTAGGTAGGTAGGTGAAATTGTGAATACTTAATGATTACAAAAAGCTGAGGTACAATTTCACATGCATGCAAAAGTAGTATAATTTGGAAAGAAATGAAACTGATAATTGAATACACGCAATTTAGCAGACATAAAAAAGCGAGCTTGTTCTAAAAACTCTGCGAGAAGTAGAATGGTGACAAAATTGGAAAAATCTAGTGAAAAACCTAAGTCGTTTTCCAGGACTGCATTGAGTGGAAACTATTAGTAGTCTCTGTAAGGGGTTAGATAAAAATTAGTGTAATATGATTCTTACTACGATTTTGAAGAACACCAGCGAATGTAAGAGTTAATTGGTATCTTTGGAACAAATCCCCTGTTTTTGGATTTATCTATTTTTACGATTTAAAAAATATTACAAACGAAATTTTTTGATTTATATTACACTTGAAAAAAAACAAAAACATTCGTATATAGTTTAATATATTTAATGAACAGGTAGCATTGGTGTAAGTACCAGCGCTCCATTAAAGTATGTATCTTTAACATTCAAATAACCTATTTTTAATATATAAATACTGCAGTCAATCGTACTAACTATATACTATACGTGTACTTATGATGTTTTCCCATTTTGTTTATTTCAAAAACTAGCTACCATTATGACAATTTCCATTTTCTCAACAGACCGCAGCTCAAAACTATGATTATCAGACACCGTCACGTGGTAATATTATCATAAATATTAACAGAAGTTTATGTTCATACTAAGTGCTGAAATTTGCTTGCATTATATGAAATCGTTTTATGGAGGAATTTCACAGATTATAAGCAATATTTTTCTTTACTTCCCGCAGCTCCCTTTTACTGATATTCATTATGTTTCAATTAAGCCCACACTTCCTAACAATAACTATTTCACAACCCATTAAAAAAAAACCGTTAATAAAAATTAATGAAAATATAAAATTAAAATCAAGAGGTACATTAAATGTTAACAAAATGGTTGTTTGGTTTAAAAAATAAAACAGTTTCTTATTTCAAATTAAAATAATAAGCATAAAAATAAATGCATCAACGAAGTACATGTACATATTATATACATTATTAATATTTAGTACCTAGTGTATATAATACAGGGTGAGTACTTAGGCCTATAGTCAATAGAGATGATTGTCGGTGGCTGATGTTTGAAAGCGTTTTTATCCAGAAAGTAATAAAGCATATTTTCTGGCTGGAGTTTGGCGACTGGCTGGAGTTTGAGAGAATAAGGCGTAAACGTTTATGTTATACTTCATGTTTTTAGCTTGGGGTATCCTAAAGCGTTTTCTACTTTACAGCAACAAATAATAGTTCTTTGGAAGAAATTGTTTAAGTTTGCACAGTATAATATGATGTTGCTGTTGCTGTTACTTTGTTGTTTTGTATAAATTTATTTATAACGTTATTGTTTAGCATCACCATCGGACAAGTTTTTGCCTTATTTTGATTTATATTCACTCTGTTTCTCCATTTCTGTATCCATTTCTGAATTTTATTTATACTGTGTTACAGAATCTCGGTAGCATGTACTGGGTTATTATGCGAGGGCAATATGTCCGTATCATTTTCGAAAGTAGCGGTGGTTGACTTATTTGTTGTTGGTAAGTTCATAGTATATATGAGGTATAAAACAGGACCTAAGACGTTACCCTGTTGTGTGCCTGATATGATCTCATTGGTTTGTGTATAATCCACCTTGATGCTTTACTAAAAAATCGATAAGATTGAACTGCAGCATAGTACATTGAACAAATAATAGTTCTTTGAAAGAAGTTGTAAGTTTGCACAGTATCCCTTCATGCCATATCTTATCAAATATTTGAATAATATCCAGACATACCACTGAACAATATTTATTTTACTCTTTGCAATTCTGTGTATTGTATTTGGTCCACAGTGCATTGTTATACTAAATTTAAAAATTGGTATTAACAAGTTCTTACTCATCAAGTTCACATTATTTCACTATAGTGTAGAGCACCTGATTTAAATCAACGTTTTAATATTACATTGTTTAGTTTTACTTAAGTGACCCTGTATATATTTTTATGTTATTTTTTATAATATAATATAATAATTATATACAAAATATATATGTACAAGTACTTCAAGGACTAACAGTTTCTTTATTTATAATGCAACCGCATACATATGAATATTACATTCTTTAAGAGTTTTTCAAAATAGCTATAGGAATTCTTTATTCACTTTTTTTTTGTTTTTTTGTTTTTTTTTATTCTACAATATAGTGATAATTTATTAAAAGAACATACATACATACATATTAATGTGTCCTCCTACTCATTTTCAAATCCTACTGTTATTTAACGCTCTAAAAACATTATTTTTGCAACGCTTAACACAACCTTAAGAAATATTTTATTATTATTATTATTAGATTAGAATTTACCGTATTTTATAGATGATTGTTATAAAGAATGAGATTCACGTAATTTAAAACATATTTCGTCTTTTTATTGCATCTGATAGAGGAGCATTCTTTAATTGGGTTGAGAATAAAAAATTTCTTTATTAAATTTTTAAATCGATTATATTTAAGTCTTTAATTTTGTTATTATATCATTAAGGGGTAACTCTTACTATTCTCATCTTGGTTATTGTCATCATAACACTTATCATATTATATCGTAGTGTATTAACTTACAGAAATTCAAGAAAAATATAAATAACTTCATTCTGTAAATTCCTACAAATTCATAAAAGTTTTCTTCTTTCTTCTTATCCTGTTATATTCCAACCAAACGGTACGTAGGCATTAAAAATAACATCCCTTCGCTTCGTTTCTTATAAAGAAAATAGAAAAATGTGGGTTTTTGTTGCTTGGCAAGGATGACTAATTTTAATACAGACAATACAAACCATGTCTGATTTAAAAATTCTTGCTGTTTACGCTGATCTCAAAAGTTAAAGTATCGTAATTATTCAAATCTCTTTTTTAATATTTGTGGGTTTACTTCATCACCGTAATGCTAACCTTCCAACTGCTTTGAATATTAGTCTATCCTCCCTTTCAATACTGAAATATCCAAGTTTCGATTGCCGACGAAGACAAAAAAAAAGTGTTATGAGTTTTTCTACCTGGTTCAGTTGTCCAGTTAGGATGGAAACCTTTAATAAAACCTGGAACGTACTGTTGGGATAAAAACGAAGATTAAAAAGAAAGTATTATATAAATTTAATAAAGTACGAGCAAAAATATATGAATTTTATAGACATCATTTGAATATGGAAGATGGGCGGCGCAGCTAGTAGAATGTTTTTCTTTAAACCGATATATACCACGGTTGGATTCACGACGAAAGTAAATACATTTTTATGGATTTTTCGACCTGGTGCAGTACTTTTTGTTATTGGGATCAAATAAATGATAGCAAATAGCTGGGAGTTTTGGTTATCACACTAAAAATAAAATTGACCTATTCTAATATATGCAGGCGAAGTTACTCTACACTATAGATATAGTTTTCCACATTTAAATTAGTAGATATTTTATCATTCTTCAGAGGTTCCAAAAAAGCTGTTCACAATCAAACTCCGTAAAACATGTTCTTTCATTTGTATAATTAGATATATAAGATTTAACATATTACAATTAAATCTGCAAAGAAAAATCAAAGAAGATAGCGTTAGAAGAAAACAAATGGTATGGCTACCTTAACATAATGTATCTAAAACTAAACAAGTTTCTGTGCAATCCGATGCCTATAATAAATATAACAAATAACAAAGATCGTTCATTTCAAATCGTCGCCAACATCCTGTTCAAAATAAATTAGATAACTTAAATAGAAATTATGACGACCCAAATACATCTTTGGCAAAATTTCTATCTTAGAATTTGAAAACAGTAAACGGAACTTGTCTACTTAGGTATGAATTAGATTATGTCAGATTATGTATGAAACAGATTCATGTATCTCGATATTTTATCTGTCTAATGCGAAGGTCTGATCTATCTTGATATCTTGTACCATCGATTCTATATTAAAAAATTTGCTTGGCTGAGGTCACAGTAAACAAAAAACAAAAATGAAAACTGTTTTATAAATAAATAAAATAAATCTACAAATCACCAACAGATTAATGGAGTCCTCCAGTTGAAGATACGAAGTTGTTTCATGTCTGTCGAAATTTCATCTCTCCAACGAAGTTTTCATCTACCTCGACATCTTGTACCATCGAGTTGGGATTCAACAATTTTCTTGGTCCATTAAACGAAAAAAAAACAGTGAATAAAATTACCTTTTCACAATTCACCAACAGATTAATGTCACAGCTTAATCTTTCAACTATTTGAAATTTGCCAAATTCAACTTTCCTTCATCAATCCATCCATTCATCCATCCATCCGCCCAACCATAATCTCATTTGATTATGAAAATAATTTTTCTCTGTGCAAAATTTTAATAAAAGAAATGTCTGTCTAATTATTCAAACTGTTGCTGCTGCATACTGATTATTACTTAAGTAGATATGTTAGAAAAAGATGGCGTTATATTAAAAAAAAAAAAAAAAATTAAGAATATGAGAAAGGTATGAAAGGTATCCTGTTGATGTATGCGTTTATTAAGCAACAAGTCATTTCAAGAGAAAACTGTAATACAGTTTCTAATGAATACAATTAATTATTACAATAATGAGAACAATGAACGAAATGAGTGTAAAAGAGAAGACGAGACGAAGAAGAAAAGTGAAAGAGTGAGATAGAAAGACAAAGGGAAAATAAATGAAACATGAGAAGATGAAAATGACAGTATTAAATATAAAGTGAAACAAAAACAAAAATAAAAAAATAAAATAAATATTTCTGTCTTTGTCTTTAATGACAGTAATTAATAGATCTTTACTAGAATCTGCTATTGTTTTGCTTTTATTGTTTTTATTTGTTGCTTTTGTTATTTTGTTGTTTATTTTTATTCTCCTTAAGGATAATATTTTCAACAGAAGGACATACTTAATGAGTTTTTTTTTTATCGTATTTCTAGATTTATAAGTTGTTTGTTTTTGTTTTTTGTTTTTGTATTATCTTTCTTGCTCTCGATATTCAAAGCAACTAAGTAAGTTTTATAATTGAAAGCGAATTGAATTTAACATTTAGTTCAATTTATTATATTATTATATTTTACTTTTTTTTTTATTTTTTTTTTTTATATTTTTCCCTAGAGTGTTCCCTTTGAGAGAGAGAAAATTTTTAAATGACTTTTTATAGAAAAATTTTTTAATAAAATTAATTTAATTGTAATTGTAAATTGTTGAATGTAAATTGAATTAGAAAAATTAATTTAGAAATTTAAATATTTAAAAATTGTAAAAGATGAGAACAACAAGTATATTATTGAAAAAACTGTTTTCAGTACTGTTGAGGATATTAATGCGTGAGAGGAGGAGGGGAATGCAGATGGTTAAAAAATCATATTACTGAACAGAATGCAATTTTGGGAATTTGAAAAATTGAAAAGCTTACAGAAGAGTGTTATTATAGGTCTGCAATGTATGTAAATTATTTATTACGAATTTAAATGGAAAATATTTGATCTATATAAATTACTGGGACTGGCTTGATGCAATAAAATAATTTAAGATATGGAAATTACAATGCATATTATATTTAGTAGCGTTCCATTATGCTGTGTAAACTAACCATTTTAACACATTATTTTGAACACAGTTACACTACCTCTTGTTAATTGTGTAGAAACAATGGTTAGTAATGATCTACTTTCCGCTAGGTGCTGAATAAAAATATTTAATGTCTTATTTATAATTTGATATTTGATATTGACATCTAAATAAAAAAAAATAAATAAACAAAAATTTAAATTGAAATATTTTTCAACAAAAATTTTACTTAAATACGATAAGTAGCAATTTTTTATTTTAAAAATATTTACATATAACATTAAATTTAGATAATAAATAAAACTGGGCAACACCAAGAAAAGAAAAGAATTTTTTGATAAATTATATTTGATAAATAAATTTTCAAAACAAAAACAAACTAACGTCAAAGTAGAATAAATCAAACTATAATTTTAAAAATGTTTGCTCATGAGCATAAAATGACTCATAAATACACAGCTTAATGGAACACTATTATTGTCAAATGTACATAAACTAATAATATACAAGCTGAGGCTTGTGCAACTATGTAAAAATCGAAATCGGATTGGAAATGCCGTTACTAAAAACAACTGAGACTGCAGGAAAAGTCATTGAATTCTTGCGCAGAATTAAAATCCTCGATCAAACATAACACCAGGGTTTTACTCAAATCCCCCTTTTTCCTTTTAGGTTGTAGCTATTAACATAGAATAGGGCAATACTTATTTGGTAATGGGTTAAAATAGAAAATGAATTATTAAATTTTTTTAAACTATAGTTTTATGTAAAATTAATATGAATTAATTAGTTTTGATTTACAGAAAAAAAAAAAATATAAATTAAACGTAAACATATTTTGGTTCTGAGAAAATCCAGGAAGTTGGTGAACCCATCTTAAAACCCTATAAATTAATTACAAGCTGAGGTTTATCATAATTGATTTTGTCGCTCCTGGTTGGTGCATAGGGCATCAACAAGAATTCTCCATCGAACTCACTTTTGCGCAACCGACTTGATTTCACTCCAAATTTGTCCACATGTGTTTGCTTCATTCATTACTGTTTGATGCAACGTTGTTTTTGGACGACTATGCTTTCTGTGATCCTGCGGATTCCCTTCAAGAGCTGGTTTTACAAAATCTCCAGTAGATCGGCGAAGTGTGTGGCCGATCCATTTACATTTCCTACGTTTAATAATTTCTCTGATTCTTTCAATTCTTGTTCGTTCTCAGATTTCCTTGTTAGACTATTTCTCTGGCCAGTATATTCGAAGAATCCGTTTCAGACATTTTTTAACAAAAATATCTGGATGCGCGAGATAATTTTTTCTGTTATTTACCATGTGTCGCATCCATATAACAGAACTGAGAGAACAATACACTTGAAAAATTTAAGTTTCAGATTTTGTGAGATGTTTTAAGATTTCCAAAAGTTTTTCAAAACACCATATGCTGTGCAAGTCTTTCGGAAACTGCACCACCATCCACCGTAATGAAACTGCCAAGATAGCAGAATGACGTCACCTTTTCTAAATTTTCATCACCAATCTGTAAGTTCCAAGGAACTGCTGTGTTGATTCGCATCAGTTTTGTTTTGCTTATATTTATCAATGAATCCTACTTGCGCCGCATATTTAGTGACTGCAGTTTGTTTACCATATCGGTTTCAGTGTGAGTGAACAAGCAGATATCATCTTGAAAATCGAGATCGTGAAGGTGTCTTGTAATAATCCATCTAATACATTTTGCTCCACGATTTGTTTTCTTCACCAATCCCAATTTAAGCCCCACCCAATCAAAAATTAACACCGAATCCAAAATTAAAATGAATTGTAATTGTTTTACTCTGGTGTGGACATTGAAAGCGTCTCCAGTTTTTCCTCTATGTAACATAGTTAGCGTCCCTGTAAAGCCGTTTTATGATGTTGACCATTTTAGTGAGCAGATCATAGCTAGCAATAATGATCCACATAAAGCCATGCTGTAATCTATAAAAGGTTTGTTTAAAGTCGACAAACAGCATATATGATGGCCTATTCAACGATCGTTCCTAAGACGTTGATAAGATGCATCATTGAGCGTCCTGGCCTGAAACCTGCTTGCTCATTCCTAAGTTGCGGCTCCATGACTTTTGATAATCGCTTGTCGTTTATGATGGATATTTGTTTATTGATGACATTTAGCAGTGTAATACCACGCCAGTTTTTGTAGACAGTGGTATATATATTATAATACAAGCTGTGTTGTATATATTCTAATACAATTATAATTTCATCATTAGTTTGGTAGAAAATAAAACGGATAGTGGTCAATCCTGAGATTCTACAAATCATAAAATAAATTAAACTTGGAATATTGTTGATGGAAGTTTGGAATATTTAAGGTTTAAAAAAACATGAACGTTAAAAGAACCATGCTAACCTTTTGCTGTTCATTAACGCTTTGAGTGCAAATCATTATAGTGTAAAAATAGTTTTGTCTGGAACATGAAGATGAAATCCATCTTAAGAATAATGGGATGGTGGCAAAACTACGTAAATATTAAAATGGGTAGTTGAAAGATCGTAAATAGTTCCTTTCAAAGCAATACGAAGAGTTATCGACCACCAATATTTGAATCGCCAAATAAATATATAGATATAATGTTGTAGCTGTCAATTTCAGTTGGGTTTGATCCCAGTTACATGAACAGGCATTATAAAGCAATATGCCGTATAGTCAACAGCATGAAGAAATAGAAGTACAAAAAATTCAGTTATATCCAATGGTGTAAAAATGGTTTATGAAATTTTTAATAGACTTGTTTTAATAGATAAGAAAATATTTAAGAGAATAATTCTAATCATCTTCATTTTGAAATTATTTTGGTTTTTTTGATCGTTAAAGATATTTTATTTAAAAAGTCATAAATTTTTTTTTTTTTAATAAATTATTTTGGTCATTAAATTTTCTCTAAGAAAATTAAGATAAAATAAAAAAAATACATACATATATATATAGATTAAATACTATATTATAAGTTTATGATTAATGAGTTCAAAACTAATACACTATCACATTAATAATATATTTTTATCATACACTTTCTACATACACAAACAATTGAATTTTGATTAATCTGAGAAAATAAAGGAAAATATAAAATAAATTTTCCAATTATCCTTTGAGATATTCTCTCTTTCTATACAGACACAGGCATACACTATACAGCCATGTTATATTCAATAATAACGTTATCATAATTGTCACGAATGAATACATTCTTATATAAAAACTTAATTATCCTTAATATCAGCATTATCCTTTTTTTTTCTGTTTTGTTTCTTCTTTGGTATTTTTATTAAGAAAATCTGAGAAAAGTTTTTTTTTATAATTTTCTTTTTTTTTTTTGCTTTTTTGCTTTTACTTCTTAAGAAAACTAGTTGAGATGGCTTTTTTTATTCTTCATTTTGTTTTTATATAACTTTTTTTTTTTTTATTTATTGTGATAAATTACCATCAATTGAGTGATCAGGGATTTCAAAAATTATGACGTCATAAATTATAATAATAAAATTTAAAATATCGAAATTTGAGCATACAAACGTAATTTAGATATAACGGCATTGAATTAAAATTTAAGAAGTATTTGAGCCAAATAATAAATTTCGATTTAAAAAATTTAATTAACTAATTTCTAGCCGAAATTATCCTCATATTCTTCCAACATAACGAAATTTTTCACAAGTCTTTCAGAAATACAAATTTATTTAAACGTGATGCGGGTCAATTTTCCCTCGCATCATTGATGAGTTGTCAGAATATGGGTGTTGTAAAATTTAGATGTCTCTACTGTCTAAATTATTAGAATTTCTAAATTTTACAAAACTGTTAAGTTTTCCATAATTTGTTTGAAAATAATGTTATATTTCTTTCCTCCCCATATCTTCTCCCAATGCCTTTCCTAATTTTCCGTTTCCCTCTCTTACGAAACGCATCAATCTGTAGTAAAGATCCCCTTTAGTATTTTGGCTATGTATATAAAAAAAAATATGTATTAAAGATTGTCTGAAACAAAAAGACGTAAAATAATTTGAGTGAGTTGGTGTAAATAAATTTTTCACTGGATCGAAAGCAAACTTTTCTAGGTTTGCTTTCGAAATTAAAATTCTTTGATTTTGCACAAAAAATGCTTTGGCAAATAAAATGCTTTGAAATGTTTGAAAGAAATAATAGTTTCTCCAGTCCCATAATGGATTATGTGGTTGCATTATTTGAGTACACATTACACATTTGAATTGCGTTCACAGCATAGCTATAGTAAAACTATTCTTTGAAGCTAATTTTGATTAAAAATTGATTATCCCTTAAAATAAAATTAAATTGAGTTGTTGTAAAAACGAAATTACTTCGCATTTTAATAATTTGAAATATCAAAAAGTGGTGCATATGATATCCCAACAAAAATAACAACCTGGCTTATTAAAATTCCGAAATTTCAAAACCTAGATTTTCACGCTAATTCAAGTCTACACTGTCTACTAAAATTCAATTAAACAAAAACATTTGCAACAAATAATTAGGTCACGATCGAATTGTAATTAAAGGTCTTTTTGAAGTCAGCAGGATTTTAAAAAGTGTTTTTTTTTTATCAGGATATTGTACGTCACCCATCAAAAAATAAAAATGAAAGCGATTATATATATGGTCCTAGTAAAAAAAGTTAGGGTGCTCATTCCACAATCTTTGAATTATAAAAAAAAAATTATTTAACCTTAAAAATATTTTATAGAGGAAGTGATGATTGGAGTGTTCAAAATAATTAAACAAATTTTTTGTGGAGGGATTCTTACTTCTGTTAGGATACCCAGGGGTTTATATTAGCTTAGGTGTATTGTATATGAAACTCAAGCCATCTAAAACAAAATATAAAAAGCCTGAGTTTATAAATGAATTGACCAAATTAATAACAAAATTAAATTATTGATTGACAAGGTAAAAATAACCATTAATGTAGGTGGCTCTCTAAAAAAAACGAATGCCACAAGTTCTACTTTCAACAAAGAACCTTGATGGTTGCACACGCTCAATAACGACCTATATAAAATTGTCGCCTGGGGTGAAGCAAATAAAGTCAAATTTAACACTTCAAAACCCCAAAACTTGTCTTGTTAGGTTTTAGATAACAGCATTCGAACAAATTCTACGGTTTTAAAATCAAAATATTGAGTGGCTCAAAAACATTTCCAGAACGTGAGTTAAGGAAAATATGCACAATGAGCATATTATTATCGATATTGGCAAAATAAATTGTTTTTGAATCGCTGCAAAGCTTATTTTTCATCTTGGGAACGCAGGATTGATCTCATATGTGACATTGGATTGGATTCTATAGATATATTTTACTTTCAAGAAATTCCGTCGCATAACAAGAGATGCATCAATTCACCCAGCCTTTCACAGTGAAAATTTCGAGATGGTTTAAGTTTAGTTATGGAAGTTCTATCCCGAATTTGAAATTGAGTTCCAATCGAAGCATTCTCAATGAGAGAAGGGTTTTTTTTTTATCTCAAACCGAGTTCTGTCGTATGTGTTTTTCAAACATAAAGATGTATTTATTTATTAAACTTGCTCAATTTCAAGACAAGCATTAACACCTTCGTTCTTGTTGATTGTTTCTCCATCTTCTGTTCCTAATTTTTACCACCTTTAATATTCTCTTTCTCGATCTCGGTATTAAAGATCCTCCCGCCGCATAATTTAGCAATGTATAAAAAAATCATTAAATAATTTTGTGTTTTCAATTGCAGAAAAGCCACCCATAACCGGCACAAGAAATGCAGATCCGGCACGGTTTGTTGACTATACCTTGAAACAACATTTTCAGTAGCATTGTTAAAACAGACAGCGGTTAAACAAATTTCCCATTTTAATTGGAATTAAAATGAAAAACTATGATAGATTGTTATCAACACTTTGGACACAATGAATATATTAAAAGCCATTATGGGTACGTAGATTTTATGTTGGAAATTATTTTTTTTTTTTTACTTTACTAATAAAGTCATAGTATATGACAAAAAAACTTTGTTTGAACCTATGAAAAAAAAAATTAAAAGAAAAAAATGCAAAACATCACATTAATAATGGAATGAGCAATATAATTCTACTTGAGAATAGTTTGTGTTCTCCATCTCTCATATCATATTAAAACTGATGTCTTTTTAACCATTTACTTCAGCATCAAAATTCGAATTGATAATGTGAATAAATTTTTATGAAAAATAATATTCAATATATAAAAATGGTAGTGAGAAGAAAAATGCAAAAAAGAAATGTTAAAAAAAAAGTCAGACAATTTTTTTTGTTTTTTTTTTTTTTGTTATGAACTAATTTGTTGATTTTTTATACTAAAGTCTCCGCCGGTAGCTATGTGGTAAGTTTCGAAGTTAAATGCTATGAGAGAATGGATAGCAGAACAAAAAAAAAGAAGAAATACAAAATAAAAATAAAATTCAAAAAGTGATCTGTCAAAGGATTTACTATTTTGCCCTTTTTTACTTTCATTTATTTTATCCCTGGACTCGGTTACAGGATACATCAATTAATCATTAGATTTCGAATTTGAAGAAAAACAAATTTTTTTTTTTAAATATAACTAGCTATTCTCTTTTTTGTTTTGTTCTGGTTTTTGGATTGGGATCGTTTTTTTTTTATATTGGTAAATTAAAATAACTGGTTGATCCGAGTTGTATGTTTTTTTTTTTTTTTGCAGTTTTAGGACGATGATGAAATTTTATATTTTCAATATTGAAAAACAAAAAATGTAAAAAACGCAAAATTAATGGTACAATTTTAAATATCAACAATTTTCGTAGATCAACGTGTAACTTTATATCACAACCGACCTGATTAGTCCAAGTGTGTCAGCTTATTATCGGCAGCCAATTGTCGCTTGATTATTATTTTGGTTCATACACCAATTGGTTAGATTTGAGAAAATCGATTTCTAAGGCTTACTAGTATACAGTTTGAAAACTAGCCAAAAATGTTTCATTTTTTTTACACTTTATTTTACATTGCTAAATTTTTCAATTATATTCAAAATTTCAAGGATTTTTATTAATAATTAAAGAAATTATTACTTTTTTTGTACCTCACTTTCATAATCGTACTGTATAATATGGGATAATAACCATTTCATACATAAGATAACAAAAATATTTTGTCTTGGGCTAATATGCAAATGGTTATATCGTCGCTTGGAACCAAATAATGTTAACAAACATTTTTCATCAATTATTTTTGCTTGGATATGTACTAAAAATGGGATGAATTTGGATATGACATAAATGCCGATCAATTTTTAAAAAGAATGTGGATATGGAACAAAATCAATGCTAGGTAAACGATAAACCATGTCAGATAGAGTTTCCGGAGTAAGCGTTTTTAATAGAGCGGTCCCCACAAACCAAAATGCCATTATTAGTTTGCAAACATAAAAATTGGGCACAACATAATAATCAAGCGATGCAATAAACGCCGTTAATTGCCAATTTTCAAGTACGCCGTAAATTGTCAATTTTCACTTTAGGGTGTTTTCGTTTATTCATTCCGAATATTCGGAATATTCAGAATATGTCAAAAAGCGTTTTTTTGTTCATTCTGAATATTTCAAATATTCTGTTCTGTATTTTTTTATTTATTCCGTATATTCCGAACATATTCTTTTTGTTCCATCTCAGAGTTGAAATAAATAGAATAAAATTACGGAATGACAGTTCATTTCTATCATTCTATACAGTAATAACAATTTGACTACCTATATTTTAATTTAATTTAAAAAAATGGACAAAATATTAATTAAGTAAAAGAATGTTTTTAAAAAAAATATAATATTATAATTAGTTGTACAAATATAAATATTTATATAAAATTAGTAGTTGTATTTATTATTCAGAAAATAAACATTTTTAAAAGTTTTTATTGTTTTTGTTTTTTCAACGAATGAGTCTATATAATGGTCGTAGGGAGATACAAAACGCCTAATAAGCCTTTACAATTTTTTTGTAACTATTATAATTATCTTAACTATATTAACAAAATTAAAAAATAGTAAAAACGTTTGTTCACAAAAATTAATAAATAAATAAAAAAACAAACTATGACAGTTTCTGATGTTTATTCTTTTTATTCTATTCGGTTCGTTTATTCTATTTGTTCGGAATATTCTATGGAGACGTCATCAAGTATTCTATTCTTTCCATTCCTTCTTTAGAATGAATAAACGAAAACACCCTTAGAGTTGATTTTTAAGTTTTGAAATACGAAGAATATTTTGCATTTGTCAGTTTTGTCGCACAACTTATAGTTTTTAAGATATGCAATATTTATTTTGCCGTATATATCACCTACTTCAGAAATAATTACAATTGATATGCCATCAGTCTAACAATATTAATAAAAACTGAAGCAAAAATCTCATATAAAATATACAAGAAAAAAATAATTTAATGGTTTATCGAATGTGTATAGTTAAGAAATAAAAATTGTTTAGATTTGATATGGCTTAAATACGTAAGTCAAAATCTATCATAAATTTTAATGTTGGTTTACGGCATGGCATTTATGAATACATTAGGTTATTAGATATATAAATATAATTGTTCATAGAATAAAAAACTGATGAATTAAAAGCTGATGCAGACGCAAACCGTAATAATATTGATCCAAACCATGTAATTATTTCCTTTGATCTACAGTTATTATTTAATTAACAAAACGATTTGCTTCTACTTGATGGAACTAAAACTGTATAATATTGTGGTTTATGGGATAATATAATATAGTGGAAAATCAAGTAATGATGAAAACTGGTCTAATGTTCATCTATTTTATATAATTTAATATTAACGAACCAGCATCTAATGGGTTAATTGTTTAGGTTTTTGGATTTTTATATATTTTTTTGCACTTACTAACAAAACCAAGTTCAATGTTGATAACAGTTGCCAAAAACATAAAAATTAGGCAACATTTTTTATACGAATTTGTCAATGTGTTCAATTCAAGCCAATATATGTCAAAAATCGAATTAGATTGTTTTAGTTAATTCCATAATTTTTCTCAATGTTGCAAGAGTTTTATATAGAATAAACATTTTGCAATAATTTTCAAATAAACAAACACTACAAACTTTAATGTTAAATTTTTGTTTCCAGATAAAAATTACAATACTATAGTCGTGGCGTCAATACAATATTTTTTATATAAGTCGACTTTGGCTACTTATGAGACCAAAATACAGAACCTCAAAAGCTTAGCATGGCTCTTTTAACGTTCACGATTTTTTAAGTCTCAAATAAAAAAAAAAAATATTCCAAAACTTCCAACAATCTTATTTTTAAAATCTCTATTTTATTTTTTGAACATTTTAATCCACCAACTAAAACTTAAAACAATGATTTCAAAGTAGAAGTTTACATTTGAATAATATCCAAAAATTAAAAAATTCTATCGAACCGATTTTGAGTAATATAAGCTCAAACTTTAATCCAAAAATACAATTTGGTGTGCGCCAAATAACAAAGAACAATATTTTAAATCACATTTCCCCTGTGTACAAAAAAAGGTGACAGCCAAGTGCACTGGAATTATAGGAGAAAACAAAATACCTATTTTCTGTACACCTATAACAACTACACACACTTTATAAAGTCTTCACTAGTGTCCGACGAAAGAAGATTGAACCAACAGCAGCAAAAATATTTATTGTGTACAGTTTCTGCCGGTATATAATTTAATATAAGACCAGATTTTTATAGTGAAAACACTTCTGGAAAATTCGGGGATTCTGAGAGAAATGTTGTATCGGCGTAGGACCTAATGACCATATCCGAAAGATAGCTGGAATTATTAAGATTATTAAAATTCTTTAAGGACGAAAACGACATTTGAAAGTATCCTTGTTGTTTTGATGTTTTTGTATAAAAACCGTTATATTTGTTGATCTATTAAATATATATATATTCAGTGTATCACCAATTATCATCAAATATGTTAAATCACAAAAATTTTAAAATATGCTCCAGAGCGTTATCTTTCCATAATATGTATCTAGATAGATCAAGAGATATAACCGGTTTACATACAAAAACGTCAAAACAACAAGGATACTTTCAAATGTCCTTTCCGTAGTTGAAGGATAAGATGCGCCACTAAATATATATATTTTTGGAAGCAGTCAACTCCAGCTTTGCTTGAGATAAGATATGGTCATTAGGTCCTACGCCGATACAACATCTCCCTCAGAAGAGTCGAAAATTCGTACGAAATGAACATGGATACCTATCAAATATCAGTTGATTTCGAAACGGCATATAAAACAATGGGAAAGGCGAAATTGTATCAAATTCTAACACAGCTAGGAATTCTAATCAAACTAATTTTTGAATCAAAACATTTGTTTCCCTTTTACGATGAGATGACGGTGAATAAAATATCAATTTCCTTATTTCTTATTATTATTTGTTTGATAAGAATTTTGTTAGTTTACATAACATTTTTGACTTCATTTTATTATCATCAAAAATTAGCAAATTTATTATTGCTTACTATTTCTGTTTTTTTTTTCAATAAATATACTCTTACAATACATTTTGTTGATTAGCCTAGTAATTATTATCAAACCAAATGAAATATTGGTTTCGTTTATTTGTTTTAATCAAAAAAGTGCAAAATTACAGTTTATTAAGTTCAATTTTCATTTAATGGAAAACTAAGAGTTAACTAGTGTATACCAAAATAACATTTACATTTTCTGATTACAACAATAAAATTACAGCATGCATTATGAATATTTCACTTATGTTGGAATCGCTTAATTTGCAATTTTCAACAGAATTTGTTTTTTTTTTTTTTCAAAATAAAGACTTTTTGGTGTTTTTCACCAGAGAAAATAATAAATTAAGGAAACACTTTTATAATGAATTCATCATCAATGCCAGGATCATATTTTCTATGAAAATAATGTGTAAATTGAATCCTTTTCAATTCAAAATCTTTGAAAATTAAAACTGAACTCTTGTTGTATATTGGTATATTGGATATAGAGAGAGGGGAATTTTATTATATTGAAATGTGTATATAGAAAGTGTAAAGTGTATTATTATGAAGACCATTAACAAAAATTTGAAAATTTTGATAATATTACAATATTATAAAATGTATATGATCAGTACTATAATGGATCGAGCTACCAATGATGTACTCGGGAACATTTTAGTATAAAATTTTTTTAATATTCTAAACGAACTCAAAAGTAAAATATTTTTTTGAACGTTTCTACTATCTTATAATAGGTTATCTGACTGTCATCAGGAACTAAGTCTTCGTAATAATAATAATGAAGCTTCATTTTACTAATGAACATGTTTTGCCATGTTTAATTGCACCAGAAATGGTAACTCAAACGGATTTCTTTTTATTTTTTTTTTTTTCTTTTTATGCATAACCAAAAGACTAGGTGGGGACCATTTATACCGATTGGTACGTTTCGCTAGGGTGGGAAAGAAAAATTAGGAAAGGAGGATGGTAAAAGGGAAGGAGGACAATTACGAGCGAAGGTGTTAATGTTCGTCTTGAATTTATTTAGGTCATAAATATAGAATTTGTCATGTTTTGGAAACACATAAGATGGAATTTGGTTCCACATTTGGGATGTTATGGTTATAAACGAATTTCTATAACTTGGTATAGAATAAATATATGTTTGCCTTTATTATGGTATATAAGGAAATATGATATGGTATTTAAGGAATTAATGGTATTTAAGGAATAAATATATGTTTGCCTTTTCCCGAACCATTTTGAATTTATGCTTCAATGTCATTAAGGATGCAAAGCTTTTATTATTAATCTACAACCATTGTATATTTTTGACTGCTTCAAATTTCGTAGAAGCATTATTAAAGTTCCGTTGGTTAATTAACAGCTTCATTTTCATTGATAACTGTATCTATCTATTTCAAAATACATGGACTACTTTGGTTGTTACTACTGGAATACTTTAAAATAGTTTATGATTAAGAAAATGAGCGTCACATGTTTTGGAACTAATTTCCATAGCTATTCCAAGTAGTCATTATGGTTTTTCAACCAAATCTTCTTTACTTTGCATCTATGCCATTTCAATTTTGTCAATTAATTCTTTTGTAAGTCTTCTTTCCTTCACAAAGCTGTATTAAATTCGTTAGCTTATTTCAAATATTATTACTTTAAAGCGTGTCTGTTTATAAATATTTTATTTTTATTTTTATATTTTATATTTAATTAAATAAAAAGTTCTTTTGGGTATAAAAAATTGCTATTTATTTTAATTTTTTGTATTTATTTTTTAAATTTTTAATTAACAATTATTTTTATTTTATCAAACGAAAAATATATTTTTTCTATATTAGGTACACTCCAATTGGAAATTTCAGGTCTCTAACATCCTTAACAAGTTTTCTGAATTTCTTCAAGGGTGTTGGAGTCTTATTTCAGCTACTGATACCAGTCAGAATTTCGGAAAACGATACAGACTTGATTGGCTTTCAGTAGGTACTTGACCTTATCAAGTGTGTTACACATTTTGCTTTGAAAATATTCGTCATGTATTTAGGAGTTGCATGTTGGACTTACTCGAGCCAGTCACAACCTTGGAAAAGTTTGCGTGAATAAATATACGTGTTTTTTTGTTTTTGATAAATTATCTGTGCTTAAATTTTTCAAGATCTCTCTTCAAGGTTAATGCTTCTGCAATTTTCTCTTTTTAAAAATTAATTTTTCAAGAAATTCAAAAAAATTGTTTGGGTGTTTCTATATAGATGATGGAATCCCCAAAACTGAGATATATCCCCTGTTAATAGGAGGACATATAATAGAAACTTCATCTCTTCGATTATATTCAAACATTAAATTATATCGCAGATGCGAATTATTTTCAGAAAATATAAATTTATTAGTAAAAATCAACATTTTAAAGATTAGATTAACATTTTTTGGAACAAGAGCACTTTATTTCAAAGCTAGAATAAATTTATAATAAATTTAAAATATAATAAAATCTAAAAAAATATAAAAAACTCCTGTTATTAAACAAATTTACAATTTTTGCCGGAGAAAAATCGCTAAATCATATGACCATTTGCTAGCAAAAAAATCGCCCAAAAATTGTTCTGCCGTCAGCTTTCTGCGTGTTAGTTAGAAAGGATTTATTGATAATGTGCACAAACCTTGAGGCACGACAGGACCAATGAATGTATAAATCATTCCACTGTCGTGGACCACCATTCATTAATGGTATTAATTGTGTTAGGTGGAGAAGACTTTTCATTAGCTTAATGTGACATTTCAGATACGATACGCGACCAACGAAAATAATAAATTACTGTGAATTTCTGAATCCCTCAAAATGATTAAATTTAATATTTTTATCCTTATGACTATACTTTTACAATAATTCCGTGCGTACCTTAGAAATATTAACATTAAAAATTCGCCCTTGACAGTATTAAACAAACTGTGGTACACTGTGGTACGATTTGTATGTATATATAAAAAAATGCAAAACGTTCATCCCACGTTTGCTTCAAATTCTACTTATAGGTTGTAAAGGTAATGAAATTTTCGAAAATATTTCAAATTCGAAAGAATTTTAATTCCAAAGACCAAATAGAATTTTTTTTTTGTTTTTATTGTAATTTCTGAGATTTTTGAATTGCAAATTTAATGCTGATGATCCATACTGTAGAGTGTAGAGTGAGTTACTACATATATAGATTTTTGAACTGTCTAATGAATTGGTCTTTTTTCGTTTTTCTTGTTTTTTTTTTTGATATTTCGTTGTATTTTGAATAACTTAGGTAAACAAAAAATACATCTAGAGAGTATTATTTTATAGAGATTTGAGATTGAAAATTAATTTTTTTAGCAAAGCACAAAAACAAAATAAAAGTTTACACAATTGAATTGGAATAAATCGATGTAGGTGAATTTTAAATAGAGAAAACCTAGATATAGTTTTTAATTTAATTTTTTTTTTACTCTGTGAATTTTAAAATTAAAATTGTATTTTTGAATCGGTTAATATTTTTTTGCAATATAATTTGATTTCATTTGTACTTTTTACGCAATAAAAATTGAATTTTTAAAATTTTGAATTTTTTTAATTTAATTTTTATCAAAAATTTTTAACAATTTTTTTGTTAATTTTAGTAAAATAATATTTTTTTTTTTAAATATTAAACACATCTTCATCATAAATTTGCAATTTTTTTTTAAAAAACAAGCAAACATAAGTTGGAATTAATCGATGGAATTAATAGCTAAAACTGATCGAAGAATCACAAAGCTATAGCAGGAAAAAACTACAAATAGAAAGTCATCATCTGTTGGTTCTACAGCTCGGGGTGAGCGTTAACCTCGTCCACAACTTTCCCCCATTCTGCTCTATCTTGTGCAACTGTCCTCCATCCGTTAACTCCAATCTTTCGACAGTTGTCCTCGACTTCGTCCGGCCATCGTGATCTTGGTATACCTCTTGCTCTTGTATTGTACGGTACTGCGTCTAATATTCTTTTTGGCATCCTTTGATCATTCATCCTCACCACATGACCTGCCCATCTTAGTCTTTGTGCCTTAATAAATTTAACAATATTGTGTCCTTCAATTAGTGCTTCTAGCTCCTCGTTTGATCTGATTTGATATTCACCATCGTCATTTATTTTGGGACCAACTATTTTTCTCAGTATTCTTCTTTCGAATACTTTCAATTTATTGTCCTCACTAATTGTCATGGTCCATGCTTCGCATCCGTATGTTACAACTGGTTTTATTATGGTCTTGTACATTCTTAATTTAATTGTCCTGGCTAAAATTTTTGACCTGAAAAGGCCTTTGTGTGCGTAGAAACATTTTTGTGCTGCTTGAATTCTATCATTAATTGCCAGATGCATGTCATTTTTATTATTTATTAAAGCACCTAGATATATAAAACTATTTACTCCTTCAAAGTTATAATCATTTATTGTTACATTTTGGGCGGATCGTCTTGTTTCCGTGCGCGCCATCTTCATATATTTGGTCTTAGCCTCAATTAATTTTTAATCCTACAGTAGCAGCTTCTTTTTCTAGAGTCAGAAATATTTCTTTTAATTCGTCAAAGGATGTTGCTACAATAGCAATATCGTCAGCATACGCACTTATTATAGATGATTTTATGAATATGTGTCCGCCTCTGTCTAAATCTTTTATTGCGTGGTGAAGCATTAGATTGAAAATTGTTTTTGAAAGGGAGAATCACCTTGTCTGACTCCTGTTTTTATTTCAAATTCGTCCGTTATTTTATTTTGCACTGCTACCTTGCATTTGGTGTGTCTGAGTGTTAGCATACTTAAATTTGTCAATTTTCTTGGGATTCCCATGATATTAAATACAGCTTCTATCATATCTTTTTTTATTGAGTCAAACGCCTGGCAGAAGTCAATCATTAATAGGTGGAGATTTTTGTTGTACTCATAGCATTTTTCCATGCTATGCCTCAGTAGAAATATTAGATCGGTAGTAGATCTATTTGGTCTAAATCCACTTTGATATTCTCCTAGAATATTTTTGGCTATACGTCTTAATTTGTTATTTAGAATATTGGAGAGAGTCTTGTACACTGTGTTTAATAATGTGATACCTCTATAGTTGGTGCACTCAAGTTTATTTCCCTATTTGTGGATGAGGACAATAATGCCTTTTTCCCATTTGTTTGGTAGAGTTTCTGTATCCCATATTGTACATAACAAATTGAAAGTGTCAATACATAAAAACTTTCTATATTTTATTTTCCGATTTTTTCTTTTTTTTTAAAGACAGCTAAGTTTACAAACAATCGAATCAGCAAATCCAAAAATAAAGGTTGAGATATTTTTGGACTTATTGCTTCCGTGATCTAATAAGCTTGATTTGAAAAAAAAAATATGAAAATAAAATACGGAAGATTTTCATGTTTTAACTTGAATATTGACAAATAATGAAATTTTATACCAACATAACGGTTAATATTGGGCCAATAAATTTTAATGGCATTGCAATGATTATATTATATAGATTCAATCTCGTTTCAATATTCAATCATATGGTTTATGTAAACAACAAATAATTTTTTTTATAAAAACAAAAAACTGTTTTTCCTATTCTTCATATTTTATTGAAGACTCGAACCTATTTCTTTCCAATTAAATAGTTTTTATTTAGTTGATTTCCAACGTTCGATTCATTTTTTCGGTATTCTACATAGAATTTTTTTGCTGTTTATATTTGAATTCGAGAGAAATGTTGGTCCATGCTCGATAACCTTTGACTATGGTTCAACTTATCAGATCTAGAATGTTATACAAACTTTTTTTATTTTGGCACGATGGAACTATATTTCTTAATATGTGGAATTTAATGTTAAGGGTATTCATTTGCGCGCCTAACATTATTTTCGTTCTACTGACCTATTCTCTTTTATTCGTTGCACATATGAAAACCTCATATAAGAACTCACAGACTGTTATCGATTTGTAGATTGAAATCGTTGTTTTCGGTTATGCTTGTTGCTCAAAAGTACATAACATATTCTTATCCCAATAAATTAAAGGATTATAGTTCGACTATCGTATATAATGAAGACAATAAAATAAATGCTCGAATTTTGATTTGAGTATGGCAGAGAGCAATTGACATGTGGCTATCTAAGACAAGAATCCAAAAACATTTGTACATAGTTCAATTTGAATATTTATGAAGACTTAAAGAAGCCTGGTTGATAAATCAAGTACTTTGAAACATTTCAGGTCACACACGCTTTATTCTTCTTTTCTGATTTTTTTTTATGCTCATGACAGTAACTTAGGTAGAACCACTTTGTCGTGCTTAATTAAGTACGGTACTGCAAGCGTACACTACAATATCTACAATGTTTTTTCGAGCATTTATTTATCAAATTATTGGCTTTTAAACTACTCATTAAAATGTGGAAAACTATTGCCTGAAACTGAGCCTTCTTAAAAGGATAGCTTTATTTTATTTAACTGGTTACCAAGATATACTCTCATTTACTTTTTGTTATTTATATTATCCCAATGACAAAAGGTACTGGACTAGGTCGAAAAACCATTAATTTTACTTCATCGGAAAGTTTTTTTGCTTCATCGGGAATTGAACCTGGGACCTTTCGGTTGAAAGGCAAGCGCTCTACCTATTGTGCGCTCTACTCGAATTAATTTATGTGAATCTCTATAAATATTTTATGTTTTTTAAATCAGTTTTATTTTAGCATTGTGGGTGACGTGCCACCTGAGGAATGACGATAGATATTTTCAATTAGTATAATTAATATACCATGGGCTGCAAATGTTTATTTATTTTTTTTTAAAACTCATTAAATTTTTATAATAATGAAATTAGCCGTAACAAAGAAACCGGAATATGTGGACACAAGGACTATTCGTTTGTTCAACGATATCTAATGAAATTACTGTAATGATTGTGTTCTTCATTGTCTTCGATCGCGAGTGAATTGTCTTCAGTTGGACATCTGTAGTGTTTTCATATACGCCATTTTTTATATACGTAATCCAGAAGGTTTGATTTTTAAGATTACTGTAAGATCCAATTTAGTAAATTTTCTAGATGAGATTTTGCAATGGGTTTGGCTGATATAGTAATTAACTTCTTTTTTTTTGGAAATTGGAAATTGGGGAGTTCTGCGACCTCTTAAGATCTATTGTACTTCCCCGTCCATTTCAGAATTGCAGGTCTATGTTCTGGATAAACGCTATTATTGCTTTGATGTCAAATTCAGAAACAGGCGATTTCTTTCCCTGGAAGTGGTTGTATCTTTTGCGAGCTATAGCGTCGCTTGCACTGGCTTGCACTGGCTTGCAATTAGCTTGCATTGGTATTAATAATATTAAATTTCCTAACATTCCACTCTTTTCATATTAAGTTTAATTTTTTTCTTCTAATTTATTTTTTTTTTTTATTCTTTAAATTAATCTTAATTAATTTTCAATTTTCCAAACATATTTCGGAAAATTCCTAATTTTATGACTGCATTTTATTTGTTCATAAAAAATCAAATATCGTTAATACTTCATATCTATGTACATATTATAATAAAAAATAATATTGATAAAAAAAAAATCTTATCAGAACGGTAACACTTATTTTGAAATTCCCATAAAATTTTGTTAATAAACACAAAATTTAACAGTTATAATTTTTTATATTATGATGTTTTTAAAATGGCGATATACCTCTTACTTATATGTTTATTTTTTTCGTTTTTTTTTATTTTATTATTGGAAACATGATAAGAGTAAAAGAGGTTATAATATATTTTTTGATTATACACGTGAAATTAAATGTGTTTTAAATGAGTATCAAAAAATAAAAAACAAAAAAAAAAATTTGTTCATGATAAATTTTAAAATTTAATTTTAAGTGAGAATAATTTAAAAAAAAAAAAAAAAATTAACTGTTAACACACGAAATAAATAGCATTAAATTGAAATGTGTGTACAGTTATATTTTAATGAGAATTTATATTAAGTTTTCTAATTAGGTATGAGATTTTCTATAATAGATGTCAAAGTTTAAATTTTAAATGAGAAAATTAAAAATTTAGAATGAAATTGTGTTCAGAGAGATGTGATAAATGTATATATAGTCGTAAATTTTAAAATATTGAAAATAATATTAACGAATTGTATGTGAATAGAATACAAAAGGATATTATATATTAGAATAGTTTAGATTATTTTTGAAAAATGATGATTTTGATTGGTAATCAAAGTGAAATTTATTTATATATTTTCAGTTTTCAATTAACACTAAACACGTTTAACGCTTAAATTAAATAATTTATTAGAAATTCTATGGAAAATAATCATTTTTAAAGGTATGTTCATAAATTACGTTAAATGGCAAAGCATATAACCATTTATTATATAACCAGGACATGATATCAATAATATAGTTTTTTGTCAAGTTTGCGAATCTAAGTAAGTCTACGTATGCTTTAAGCTTTGCGGGCTAGTGCTACCTAATTAATGAAAAGTAATAGTAGAACGTCAGCATCATTTAACAAAATTTAACATTCAATTAGATGGTCTACCGTAATTATGCACAACATATCATATAGGAGAAGAAAATTATCTATGGGATGTGATTTTAACTTTATTAAAACAGAAACAAATCATAGATTAAAAAAGCGAGTCAAGCCCTCATATATAAATTTACAATAAAAAAAATATTATTCCAGTAGTTAGGAAACAATTTGTTAAAACTGAATTAAATTGGTTATAATTTTGAGTTCATGTCTTGAATATTGTGGTGAAGTTAAGTGAAGTTAAGCTCCTGGAAGTTAATATAGTGTTTAAGTAAAAAAAAAAGAATTAAGACAGCAAAATAGGTAAATGCATGTTTGGTTTTGAAAGTATCACTCATCTAATTTAATAACACGTATGCAAAACAATCAGTCATAATTTTTGAATAAGAAACGAGGTCTCAGAAAAAATCAGATGAAAGCAATCTAAAAACCTTCGAAGGAAATAAAATATTTATATTGTTTTTATTATTATTATTGTTATAATTAGTATTATTATTATTATTATTATTGATTATTCATAAGAAATACATTCTGATCCATAAAGCAAGCTGTTGCTTCTTTGCAGAATGCAGAACGTTGTGCGTGATACAAACACTTTATCACCAGTAAAATGTTGACACCACAAATAATCGGTCATATTGTCAGAGCGGACATTTTATTTTATTCATTTATTTATTTATACACAAAAGAGCTAGCAAAGCTCGTATACAGAGTGTTTAAACAGTAATTGATAGCATTTTGCACCATAAGACAATTTGATGCCAATTGGCTGCAGAATTCATATGCTGAATACAGAATGACAGCGATACAAACATAGTATCGCCAATTAAATGTTGATGTCTCAATGAAACTACTAAAACATATTGTCAGAGAGGACAGTTTATTTTATTTATATATTTATTTATTCTTACTCAAAAGAGCTAACAATTAGTTCGTACATAGTGATTATACAGCGGTTAAAAACTTGTTTGTCAAACTGATAGCTAAATGGCTAGGATAATAATAATAATAATTACAAAGCTGAGTAACAAATTTTGAATACATACTATAATAAATAAATTAAATTCATTTTTTGTACAATGTATCCTTAATTCAAATTAAAAATTAGTATTTAAAATAATTCAGATTACATTTTTAACTTATACTAAATAACATTTAATTTGTATACTATTAAAAAAACAAAACAAACATTTGAATTATGAATTAAGAATTAATAATTGTTCACAAATGTACAGTATATATATATAGTAGAAGATTAATACAATTATTATAAACTACAAATATAAAAATAGAAAATATAAAAAAATTCAAAAAATTTGTACATAATAATATATCCTTATATAGTCACTTTTAAGCTTCAAGTTCTGAATGAAATAGTTAAAGACATTCTATTGCCATAGTGCAAGAGACGAATGTCTTATTTTATTAAAATAACAGGTGTAATAGTATTAATGGGGAAAAAACAATATAAAATTAGTGTAGAATTATTTGATATAATGTTTTATTTAATTGGAAGAATTAATTTAATTTAATTGTATATAAAAAGATTTGAAGTTTTTAATAAAAATAAAATAAAACATAGGATAATAGAATGAATCACAATCTGAATAAAAGCCATTAGAAATAACAAAAAAATTAGAAATAAGAAAACAGATAAAAAGTGAGGTTTAATTATGGGTATTAATATTGATTCAATTCGTGCATGAGAAAATGAAAAGAGCCAGGATTTTATTTGTTTTATAAATCTAATTTGTATTCTCTCGGTTCTAAAGGATTCAGGCAACTTATTTATAAATAGCTGAGATGCAGTTACAGTAAAAAAGTTACGAAAATGAGATTTTTTAACTTTGGGTATATTTACAACATTTCTATTATTTACACGCAAATTATGATCCACCAACAATCTCGAATTATTATAGCCCGATTTTAAAAAGTGTCAAGTGGGAAGACAAAAGACAAAATTTTCATCTTTATCATATGGCTAAAATTCTATGAAGGCAGTTAGTGTAAAGTGACCGGAAACAGAGTAAAGTGACAGGATTATCCATAAAGTTACAGTTCACAACTTGGGTGTTGGTAACTAGAGGATATGTGTTGAAGATTCCGATATCTAGAGAAGAATTTTTAATATAGCCAAAGTTCATCAATGCCATGGAAGTTTAATAGACATTAATTTTGAGCTTTAAACAGGGAATATTTTAAATTAAAGCCATTTCTTTGCACTGCAAAAACTTACTACCTACACAGTTTTTCTTGTCTTTCGTTAAAAAATCTGCATCGATGTATAGCTTGTTTTTACCTATCGCAGACATAAAATTAATATTACTTTTCAAAGTCTATCCAGTACATATCAACATTATAATGTCGATTAACCAGTTTTATTGGTTTCTTCTGCCTATGAATTCATAGAAGATTACCATCAGAAAAAATAGACTACTACTATTTGTAAATAGCCGAAAATTATATACGTTTAAAAAAAAATTAATTTTCAAAACGTTTAAAAATTGATTTGGTTTTATAATTTCAAATTTAGAAAATTTCACAAATTTTTAAAAGACCTACCACTACTTTTAATAGTACAATATAGAAGTATAATTCTATTCAAATGATTTATTATACAAATGGATCACAAAATTTATTGTCTTGATACAATCAGAAGAATTCAAAGGTTAATTTAACCAATTTTTCTTATTTTTGTTTACTTAAGCATTTTAAAAAATCTAAAATTCATATCCTCCTTCATTTTCTTCAGACAAAAGAAACCCTTTAATATTTTATTTATTTCAATATAATAAAAATGAACTGAAAATTGAGAGAATATTGAAAATATTTATTTTGTTTTGTTTTTTAAAT
Source organism: Argyra leucocephala (assembly GCA_963942445.1). Taxonomy (NCBI): domain Eukaryota; kingdom Metazoa; phylum Arthropoda; class Insecta; order Diptera; family Dolichopodidae; genus Argyra; species Argyra leucocephala. The sequence goes on from OZ012681.1 coordinate 24,994,076, forward strand.
GGATCCCTAAACCAAACAAAAAGAAAATAAAATTAAATTATGTTAAATGAATCCTAGTATTTTTAGCTTTTGTCACAATAGATAAATAAATCTCAAAGCAAAAGGTTTTTGTCACCATAATAAAAATTTACGTTAAATAAATCAACACAGTCTTTTTTTAAATTCTTAAACAATAAATCCGACTTACCTTTTTACAAGTCACCACAAATATGCACTGCATTTACCTTTTGAACAATAATGTTATTTTGTGAAGCAGAAAAATAACACGTTGGTTTTCACAATGGAAGAAAAGCAATCCCCTTAATCCGAATTATTGGATGGTACTTCTTTTACGTTTAATCCCAATATGCTCATTCGTTTTACAAAACAAAATATGAAATCGGTTTCAGAGGTCATATATTTTTCACTTCGTAATTTTTTTTGCAGATTTGTGAAATAAATCACTAATCTGATGTAAGACTACGTTGTAAACAACAAGTTAATTTTAACAATTACAAAAAATACCAACAAATTCTGCTAAGCTTTGACCCCTGCTTAACAAGCTGGAACCTCTTTGTAAATTGAAAAAAAAATATTAAGATGATGTTGATAAATAAATAATTTCACACAATATCTTTGTCGGCACTGCGTCACTTTTGAATCATATAATTTTGAACTGATTCAGAAGTTTGTCTACTTTCGAATAAACATTAAACCCAGAAATAATATCAATATAGAAAATTAAGCTTTGGTTTATCACAGCGCTGAAGCTCAAATCTTGAAATACCAAAGTGTAGCTATAAGCGCTCATGCTTCCTATAGTACAACTATATGCTTTTGAACAGCCGAAATGACCAAGAGCTGACCAAGACATGACCAAGCATGTATTTGATCTTTGCACAGACAAATTGGTCAACGAACTAACCATCCTTTGTTCGAACTTACCATTCAAACTGTTTTAGCCATATACAAGCTGAGCCTATCCAACAAGTCAAGTTAAGACACCTTCGTTGCCTAGGCAAGTTATAGCGGATGAATACAAATATTTTCATCTAAACAAAATTTTCAAATCCATAACTTGCGGAATATGGCGTTGAAGCAGGCCTATGGAGAGGTAAGGTAATAGCAGGAATGAAAATGCTTCATATTTTCAACCGATTACAAATCTGTTTATTCACTGTTAAGAAGAATATTGCAGCAAAGTTCAGATCTACATCGTCCAAGATCTGCTCAGAAAGTAATCGCATAAGTATAGTTCAATAATGGCATACCTATATATTAACTTAGGTAATTTTAAAATTCATTGAATAAAACTCTCAAATCAATTCCAAATCTGCCTCTAGTTGCATCCATCAGAAATTAGAAAAACAAAATAGGTTATGGACTTTGAGAAATACCTCTATTTTTTTTTTTGGATTTTCTTTTCTGTGCTCAAAGTTTTCACATTAAATCAATCTTCTTAAATAATATATTAGACCTAAGATTTTTACGATGCAATATAAAAAATTGGTCAACAAAAAGCAAAAAATGCACATTTTGTTCTAATACAATAAAAATTTTATATCAGATTGTTGTGTTATTTGTTTTTTTTTTTTTTTTGCAAAATCAATAATAATAGGATTAAGTTATCATTATCACCATTATTATCATCACAATCATCATCATTGTCATCAGCTTCAACAATATATATCAGCCAGAATTTAAAATGAATTTTTGTTAGGTAAAAAACAAAAAAAAAAACCTTAAACACCCACTTTGATTTCACTGAATATGGTTTTGATTACGGTAAAGATTTCTTTATTTATTTATTTATTTTTTTCATCCTTCTTTTTATAACATACACATAATATGTAGGTAATATTGTATCCTAGATTCTAAAATATTAGTCCTTCTGTCAGAAATCAATCTAATAGAAATTCTATTGATATATTTAAAGTCTTTTTAACATTTTGAACTATTTAAGAACAGTTCTTTTTTGCTCCTTTTTTTTACGTTCACCTTAAATGTCGTATTGTAAATGACTTATTGGAAAATTATAGTACATGAAAAAGGATATTTGTAAAGAAGAAAGTTGGATATTATAAAAAAGGATATATTTAAATAAATAAGGAAAAAATTGAATTTAATCGTTATTTAAGAACGGGACTAGTAAGTTGAAAGTGAGAAAAGTGGTTAATCTGACTCTCGTAATTATGTATTTCTGTATATTCAGTTTTAGATTGTTTTGCTTTAATAAGTCTTTAATAATTTTAGAAATTTACTTATCTGTTCTGTTTTGGTACCTTATACTCATTTATTTTTTTATTTTTTATTGCTCTGTATACCACGCAGGAGTACCACAAGGGAGTATCTTAAGCCCCACACTAGTGATATTTCACAGACAAGAGATGCGACAGTTTCTGCTCTACGGGTATATCAGAGTTCGTAAAAATACAAATAAAGCTACAATATAAATGAATAATAAAAATCTCAATTTGGTGAAAATGATGGAGAATTAAATTGAATTTAAATTAAAATCGACACACGTTAACTTTACGAGTAGAAAAATTTAGTCGCCCATTCCAGTCAGTATAAACAATGTACCGTAATACCGCATATCAAAATTGTTCAAAATATTTCAGTAGAACGCCTGACGTAAAGCGTAGATGGTAAAAGAACATTTAAAAAAAAAAGTAGAACTGGATCTGAAATACAAACAGTTGTATTGAATATTGGGTGAACTATACTACTTTCGACGTATAACAAAGTTTTGATCTACAATCAAATTATAAAGCCAGTCTGAGCATACGGTATTCAAATATGGGGTTTTGCTAAACAACTACATATTCAAACTATCCAAACGTTCCAAAACAAAGTACTGCGCAACATTACAATAACTAAACCCTCCCCCTCCCCCTTTGTTAAATCGCAACGCTGATACTCAAAGAGATGTCAGGATCTCTTTCATAAAAGATAAAACAAAAGAATTTGCTGTACGGCGTGTAAAATAATTTTTTTCAACACGTCAATATGGAAGTTCAATAACAATCAAAACTTTGTTAGACGACTTAAACGAACGGACTATATTACAACTATGTTAAGTTAAAGTCTTTTATCTCTCAAGAGTTCCTAATTGTTTGATCAAAGATATTTGAAGAGAAGAGCCAAATTTGTATTAATGTTTAATCTGAAAGACTTATTTTAGTTTTAACAAAAGTGTGGGATTTTTAAATGCTATAAAGTCAGCACACAGTCTTTCACTTCGTTCTTCTTCGGGATATAGAACAGTAGTTGAAGCCTCTTTTGACGATTTTCTTTTATCTGAAAACAAAAAAACATTGACCTGTGTTGAACTACGGTTAAAAATGGTATCAAAATGCGATAAATGACGAAAATGTTTATCTCAATCCTCTTATTAATTTTATAGTTTCCAATTTTGATTTCTTATAGCTATTATTCAATCAATCAGTGTCCTTCGACGTTTTCAAGAATAGAAGCAAACTCTTTCCATTGTACCAATAATTTGCGGCTAGTTTCTTCATTTGCCGCATTTTAATATTTTTTGAAAATTATTCGCTTCGTGGATCACTTTTTACTAATTCTATTGATAAACACTTCACTATTTGGCTAATAACATGGTATTAAGTTTTAGGTATACTAATATGATCCGCATGTAGAAAATTAATAATACATGTATGTATTGTTAAAAGAAATTGCAACAGAATGCAACTGAGAGTCTGAAATAGAGCAATTGCAGAAATAGTATTCAATACAAACGTAAATATTTTGATAATTCATTGATCAGCAATTCAGAATAACAATTATCGTAATATAATATTTTTATAATAAGTTATTTTTCTTTAGAGACACTGTATAGAAGTCTATTGAACGCATGTATTTATTAGTAAACAGTCATGCAAAGGTTGGGTATTATGTCCTTCCTTCTCTTTCTTAAGGTAATGGAATATCCCATCTCTCCTTTTTAAATACCTTTCATTATTTGCAACCCGGAACTCCTTTGTATCTTTCTCTGAACTGATGTAAATTATTTTTTGGAAGATTTTATTTAATTATTAGGTCTAGACTATGTCACATATTTGTTTTTTATGTAAAATTTTTATTCTATTCACAATCTGTATGTTTACAATAATCTAATATGTAAATTGTTAGAATTATTATTAACAGAATGAACGTGTGCAATTAACCTTCAGTGAGTTAAATTTCTTTATTATAGGTTGGCTGGCGTTATACGCTGCAGCTTAGTATGTGTTATGCCTCTTGTCATTAGTGTACTTGCCATTATATTTGGGTGATTTTCCAGTGTGTCTAGATAATTCCTAATATGGTGCTGAATTACTTTTTTAACCATCTCAATTTTTAAGTCTGTATGAATTAAATTATTTGCCACATACCAAGGCGCCTCAACTATTGATTTTACTGCTTTATTTTGGAATCGCTGAATGAATTCATCAATATTGAAGTTTTTTATATATAATTAATATTTTGTTATCAAGATACATCTGAGATTTCCTTTCAATAAGCGAGTACATTTTGTTTCAACATCATGTTTAAATATATTCTTTTTGTAAATATGTGTTTTTGCCAGCTTAGGTGTCCATCGAGGCGCATAGCAAGATAGTTAACATCATTGGATTTTGGCAAGTTCCTCATCTCAAGGTGAACGTTATGTGCTGCGACTTTGCTTCATTTTCTTTCCTTTTCCATATATTTAGCCATCCCGATATTTCATCTAAGTGGTTCTGTACTAAATTCGACGTAGCTTTGTCGAATCATCTCATTGTTGTGAGATGCCAAAATAGCTGTGTCGTCCGCAAAAATCGCTAAAGTTGTATTTACAGTTTGGGGCAAGTCAGCAGTGTACAAAAAATAAAGAATTGGCCCGAGAACATTTCCCTGAGGTATGCGTGAGTTGATTTTATGAAAATTTGAGATTACACTTTGTTTCTTGATGAAGTAATAACGATCATCAGTATAGCTTTTGAGTTATTCATAATGATGGTGTGATAAATATAGTTTTAAATTATAAAATAGAACTCTGTGCCACACTTTGTCAAATGCCTGGCTTATATCCAGAAACACCGCCGAACAAAATTTTTTTTTATGGAAGTCTTCATTTACTATGCTTACAATCATACGAACTTGTTCAATTGTGGAATGTTTGTTTCTAAATCAAAGCTGATGTGATGGGGTAATCATATTCACTTCAATGATAGAAGTCTTACGATCAGTTTTTTTTAAGAATTTTGATAGCGCTGGTAATTTAATCATTATTCCTCAACCGTTTGAGGTTTAGAATTGCATTAAATATTTGAGTTCAGAATTTAATACATTTAGGTGGGGGTTGAAGAAGTATATGATCAGTAAGTTATATCCCGCAACTTTTTTATAATATCTTCTTTAATTATACTTGTAATACTTTCTTTTCCTCACATTTTTTAATTGCTATATCCATTTAATACGCGGCTTATTATATACATTTTTGTAATTATTTGGAAATAATTTAAGCCAAACATATAAGAAACATATAAGAATATATTTTTGTAAATCTGTCGCTTAGAAACGTTTATGATTGTGTTCTTACTGTAAACCACAATTTATATTTCTTTATTCAAATACATTATGTCGGGTAAAAAAAAACTCTTCTCATCATTTTTTTCAAGTTCTTTAACCCTAAAAACTCGCTCAATTTTGTTTTGGTACTTTAACCCGTGTTAGAAGACAGACACAAATAACCATAGTGTGGCACTACGTGATTCCCCTTAATCCATTGACCTTATTCTTCTTTATCATGATTTTTTCGGTCCTTCAACATCCTGAGATACCTAAAAATTCTATCCATAGTTGTTCTATCCATAATTCTATCCATTTGTGGTATTATGATGTCAGTCAAGCATGTTATCCGCAACTATCATTACACAGCTGTAAAAACAAATTTATAAAATTATGAATATTAAATTTTATTCAAATCTCAATAATAAACTAAATTAAACTCAGCCACTATAAAATAAGTATAGGTTTAGACAAAAAATTGAATGATTTTAAATTAATAATTTCAATTCCATATAATATGTAGGTATGTGACTAGAAATTAAACAGCTTCAAATCCTATACTCTTAATATAGTAACTTTAAAAATCTCTAATTATATTTATTCTAAGAATATTGTTTTTTGCCGCACACGTCTTCTAAATTGAAATAATTTTTAATTCTTTAAACGAGGCAATTGAAAATAGTCCAGTATTGCTAATGTTGTTGTTAATTTCTTTCACAAGACATAAAAAGGGTAGATTCGATTCAGATTAAATCACAAAAAAAAATTTAAAAAAAAAAAAACAACTTCTACAAAATGTGGCTTCCTACATAACTTCCGATTTGTGTTGTTGTTATTTTACGTTTCTATCAAAATCACAAAGAATAATTCAACGATAGTAGAGAATTGTTGAGAATTTATTTCTATTATTGTTGTTGTTGTTGTTGTTAAATATTTGCCACAATTTTTTGTGACTTTATTGCAAAATTTTTTTTTTTCTTTTACCATAGAGTAACCCAATTGTTGTTTTTTTGTTTTTTTGATTGTTTTGTTACTGATTTTGTTTATTTATTTTTTTTTATATGTATGTATATATTGCCCTTGTGATAAGAAATAGAATAAAATGTCATCAGAAATACATTTGGGAAAAGGTGATAAGATGAATTTTTATTTGTTTATTTTTTTTTATTTTGTATATTTTGGAAAGGAAAGAAAGAAAATTTTACCTTTTAAGAAATATAAAAAAAATAAAAAATTCAAAAATAGAAAACAAAAAAAAAAAAAATTTATACTGAATTACTGAAGCACTTAAGCCATTCTTCCAATGTTGGTACACAAAAAAAAATAAAAATAAACAAATGGGAACAATAAAAAATATGCTGCCGTACATTAAGAAACTGACTTTTCTAATCTTTTTGGTTACAAAATAGCAAAAAAACACAATAAAACCAAAAAAAAAAAACAAAAACATTTTCAAATCCTTGAATTCATTTTGTCAGGTTTTTTTCTTCCATATATCCTTTAATAAATTTTTTTTTACACCCTTTATAAATTCTGATCCAGGTTCCTCTCTTCTTCTTTATTCTTATTCTATAAATTATATTGTGTTATATGGCTTTTTTTCTCTTATGTTAATTTTATTTCTATTTTCTTCTATACAATTACAACACTGCCTTAGGGTTTTAGTCTCATAAGGCATGTTATATTAGAATTGCTGTGTTCAAGAACGGATTATGTTTCAGGTACTACTCCTCACTTAGGATGTTTTCAATTTGACTTCCACATAAGCGCCTTTTTTATCTTTAACTGGTCGAGCTAGAGAATTCATGTTTAATATAATTTCTATCTTTGAGAGAGAGGTTAGATTTTTAGTCTGTGAACACTCTTAATTTGTTTTATATATTGAAAATTTTGACGATCCCGGCCCTATAAAAAAAGTAGACAAAAAAAGTTAAATTTTCAAATTTTTGAAACTGACTTTTGTTTATTCATTAAGATAAGCAACATAGGATTATCCCTGTATCATATATAGGGCACAACTGATAATATAAAGCTAAAAATAAAATGTTTTCCTATATAAGTAACGGAGTATAATTTTGACATCATGGATGGTTGATCACTGGGTTACCTGATCCGCTACTTAGTGCAATTTACCTGCATAAAAAATTTCATATAAACTACTAAATGTCTCCTTCAGAGACAGATTGTAATGTTTCATTGGGAAATAAAAAAAAATATGTACATATATAAGTAACGCAAAAAAATATGTCTGAACAACACAAATCAACTGGAAACTAAAGACTAATTATCACCGATTTTGTAGTAATAATGTCATATAAGTTTAAAGAATATGTCTGGAAGATCCCAACAACATCTCGAACTATAACTTTAGAAAATTAAATTGAAAAAAAGTTTATTAAGGAGCCCTTAACCAGTTCAGTTTTATGTTTCTGGAATAAATCTGTAATTTTTGAACAACATTATTATATAACCGTTATGACCTAAATCTAAATTTAAACAATAATTCACATACAAGAAATATAAGTGTTTACTACTTATTTAAATATACCCTGTCTCAGATCCAACATAGAGCTTGTCTTAGGCTTGTAAAATAAAATGGAAAATCACCTACGTACTATATGGACTCTGAGACATTAGAAGTAATTAATGAGTAAATCATACGAAAAATCTAAGTCTAATCACCGCACGTATAATTTCCTGTTCATTTTAACCATTTCCGTTAATTTATTTCCATGGGACGTTCAGCGGTTTTAATTCATTGCGAATCTTTGCGGCTAAATTCTTTCTTCGCATTTGTCTCGTTCACGAGTTGTAGTTTTTCAATTTTTATGTTGTACTTCAAATACAACTTTGGATTTTATTATTTTGAATGAAATATTTTTGGTGTAATATTATTGAATTTTCTAAGAATTTAATAATCAAATGAACACAACAACTAGTGACAAATAAAGTACTTGCTAAATTAATTTTTTTTATGTTCCTATAATGCCTCTTGGCAAAGAAACAACTGTATAAACATTTTTTTTTTTTCAGAAAAACTACTTCGACCCTGAGGCAAATCGACTTCAAATGATACATAATGAATCGGTAGGTCACGTGCAATTATGAGAAAAAAACAATAAGTGATTAAAAAATTGGCCTATTGGAACATTAATAAAACTTCTAGCATTCAGACCAATAGGGCAGACATGCCGGAAATTATTTTTTTATCAATAAAATAGTCAGTTACACTAAGTAAACTTTTCTTACAAAACCATTAACTAACGCAGTACCACACTATAGAAAAGCTTAATTACAGTAAAATTCATTACTTTTCATATAAAAATTACTAATGATTAGAACCAACATAAATCCAGCCCTGACTTACTTTCTCGTTTTCTTCTTCAAATAAAATATATCATTGTATCAGTATTTAAAAACTGTTCCTGTCTGACACTGATCAACCTTTGGTAGGGTTATTTACTTTAAATAAAATGATTTAGGTACATGCCAAAAAAAAAAAAAAAACAAAATGGGGGGCACTACAAAATGTCTTATCATTTAGGATTTCAGGCATAAAAGTAACAAATCAAGACAATTGATTTTTTTTTTTCTTAAAGTAAAATTAAACTTATACTACGTATATACTGTCAAGAGAAGGTGGTAAAGAAAATTGAAGAATTGAATTAGAAAAGAAAGAAAAAAAAGTTTGTTATGAAAACAGAAGGGAATTTAAGAACTGACATTAACCAGACTATAAATTTGTAGAAGATTGTTTAAGAACACTAATTTTAAATTTAAAAATTACAACAACAACAAAAAAAGGTTTTCATAATTTTAAAGACATTTCTTTTCATCATTAAAAATTATTTTTTTTTTTTTGAAGAAAAACTAAAATCAAAAAAAAATTAAAAGGGTTCAATCATTTTGATTTTATTAAAAGACATTTTAGGACTAGAAAGAATTATTTTATGATATGAGATTTTGAAATCTTTTTGAAAATTAATACATGCATATAAAAAGAATAAAAAAACTATTCACTTTATTTTCTAAAGGCTTTTTTTATATTTTCGGTAGAATATTTCAAGTGTCGATAACAATATTTTAAAGGTTAAAAAATATTTTTCAAATTAAGATTTAATAATTTTTCCGTTTTTTGATACTTTAATTTGGAAATTTTCCAATAATGATAATATTTTTACTCAAATTCGAAATTACAACTTTTATTCTAATATATTAATACTAGGTGCCCCTGCTGAGTAACTATAATTTAAGTTGAAGCCAAATTTAAAGTTTTTAACAGAACAGCAATTTACGTACTGACATATTTACACTTCTCACGTTATAGTAGAAACCACTCATGTTTTCATAAAAACTTAGAGGTTAGGAAGTTTTATTTAGGAAACATAAATACTGCTCCCTCATATACTGTTTCGTTTCGATATATTCCTATACTAAGTGGCATTTAATGGATAAAATTACTAAAAATAAAATATTTTTGTAATTAAAGAGTACATATTTTAAACCAAAACTGATTACTACAAATGACCAAAATATAGAAAACAACAACTTGAGACAGTTACATAAAAAAATTAATAGAATAAATTTCCTTTAATTATGTATAAAAATAATAAGATGTTGAATGTAACAAAATGGCTATATTTTATTTAAAAGTTTGAATATTATAAAACCAAATAGAAATTTTTTTGACCCGCATGCGCATTTCGGTCGTATATACAACTTATTTGCATATTAATAGTTCATTGAGAAGAAGGCGAAATAAAGTTAACGGCGCAGGTCCTTAAATGTTTGTCAATTATAGATGCCATAACTCTATTATATAAAGTTGAATTTGCCAGTCATATGCACAATTCGACTGATTTTTTGTTTGTTTTTATTGTTTTTGTATTTTTTATTTCAGATGAATTTGTTTTTTTTATTTGACATATGTACAATGTCAATAATGTTCACTGCAAGTAATTATAATAACTGATTTATTTGTTTTTGGTTTTTATTTTAATAAGAACCCACATATTTGTAATGTATTTGCTGAATAATAAAACCATATGAGTAAAAATTTTTCAACTGTGTGCGCATTATTGTTTTATACACAACTTATTTATATATTATTAAGAGTTCATTAAAGAGAAGCGAAACAAAATGAAAAGGTGTCTACTGCGCAGGTGCTTAAATGCTTGTCAATTATAATTATAGATGCAAATAATGTCTGCAAAACTTCATCGCGGTGAATTAAAGAAAAAAGCTCTGATGACAAGACAGGAAATTTAAATGGAAAGTTTTTCTTAAAATATTACTGCAAAACATTACCGATTAAAAGTAAAAAATAAATTTAAAACTACCAATTTTTCTGCTTATATATAGAAAAACATATCATCCAAGTTTTGAACCTATATAGTTATGCTTTATCAATAGTTAGAGTAATTTAGTAAATTAATTGTAATTATTTAGAATAACAGCTCAGGATATTTAACTTGAAATCATTGTCATTTATTGTTTTTAATTCTTTTGGAAGTATAAGAATTCGATATAGTTCAGATATTGTGGCACTGGTGTTGGATTTAAGTTTCTAGTAGACTGTACTTTTTATATTCTAAGATATAACGGTTGCGTTTTCTATCGTCTCAGCAGGGCCGATTTTTTATCTCTCACGCAATCGAGCCTGTAGTTAGCGAGCGGAACCGAGCCCGTACATTGGTATATTGGACTGCCATCCTATAACCAATTCAACTTCGGATTATAAAATATTATTTTTTCTATTTAAGCATTTTAGAAGAAAAACTTATATAAAATATTTTTAATTTTTTTACAGCATAACCGATATAACGTAAACGCAATCAAATGATGAGAAAAACTTGGGTTCAAATTACGCGAATGACATAAAATAGAATAAAATAAAAATAAGGAAAATAGAAGAAAAGGTGCAGGCAAAAAGCATCACCAAAAATATAAAGATTCATTAATTCTTATCCTGATAGAAAGGACTTCGCATATCACAGTTTTTTATGCCAACTTTGTTTAATTACAACTTCACTAAAATTGCATTGAATTAAAACTTAATTAGTTATAAGTAAATTTGTAAAAACTAAAAACACTCTGTACGAGCAATTGAGCTCATTTGAGTAAATAAATGAATAAAATGAAAATAAATTAACAAAAATATGTTTAACAAAAGCCTGCAATTTGTTATGATGAGATTTTTATGTCTAGCGTAAAAATGATTTAATCTGCAGAAAAATGATAATCTAGCATAAAAATGCGGCTTTAAAAGCCACCGCGTAAAAAGTTTTAACATGCTCTTCTTCCTATATTCTTCTTGAATCTTTGAAAATTATATATGAGCAAATTATTCATTTTTTGGAATATATATGCCAGAATATGGATCACATTCGAATTTTATTAGTAGTTAATCTCTCCAAATACTATGTAGTTATATTTATCAAAACGTCTTCTTTGTCTTGGTTAAACAGGAATGTGGAATAAATATCATAGGTAATAAATTTCAGTGGTTTGGAATAAAATTCAATACAATTCAATTTTTCTTCTTCTTATTTTGTTTGTCTTGATTCTGACACATTTCGAGATGTAGATACATTCAAGTATAGAATTCCTTCAACGTTTAGGTTGTCTGCATTGTTAACAATTATTTTTTTTCCATAATTGGGCTATATTTTATTATTATATTTTGTCGGGTGCTCTCTTAGATATACTTTGATCATCCGGGACACATAATCATTTCAGGCCGTTTTTTTTTATTTAAATCTACCTAACCATATCAAAAGTGTTAGTACTTCTAAATTTTAGTTGTTTCATATCATATAATGTTTCTTAACTTTTTCATTTCTGCAGTAAAAATGATTTTGATAAATTCCAAATTTAGTTGTTTCGGATTCTGATGTATTATTTCTTAGCCTTTTCATATCCGCATGTTCGAATGCTTTTTTGAGAGTGATTGTGGTTTTACTTGTATCAATTTCTGCTTATGTCATAAACATAATTAAACAAAAGCATGTCTTGTAATATAATCTTATTTATAAGGTATTATTTTAACCTTAATCTGCCAGTGTTGATGAATTTATTATTCAAAATAAGGTTCGTCGAATATCCAGATAAAAATTTATGGTCTTGGGTTACAAATATTTGTACTCCGAGGTACTTGTTTCTCTAATAATATTTAAAGTTTATTCTTTCAAAAAATTGAATAAAGAAATAATATTAATTTTATTAAAAGCTATATGCATCTACTAAAAAACAATATTAATAAAATCTTATGAGATCATAATATCTTAAGGTAGGTCAGTAGACTATCATACTTTATCATTATTTTAATGCATACATCTAAATATATCTAAAAATAATTTTGAATTAATTTTTATTCTTTTGAAATTTATATTCCAAATAGCTATTAAGACCCCATATTGAATACTGAAATAAAATACATATTCTATGTACGTATGTAGAATATCCTTTTTAAACAGTATATTTATAAATAAGTATAAAGATAAAATCCTATATATCCTTAATTGATCTCATAAATTTTATTTGAAAATGATTTTATGCAACAGTTTCTTTTCACAATACATTGATGTTACATTAAATTTAACAATTTGAAATAAATTTTAATTTTCTATAATGAAAATAATCCTTACAAAGACAAAACATTTTCTCTTGAACAAAAATTTTATACAATCATATATGTATGTATGTATGTATGTATACAAAGAGAGTAGATATCTTTAGAAAATAGAAAATATCCTTAATTCGAATACAAAAACTAATATCTTTTGTATTTTATATTTTTATTTTCAAAAACTAGATTATTTCAATTGAATATTGTAAAAACAAAATAGATTTTTGAAGAGCACAATTAAAATGCATTAAAAAAAATTCTACCAAATTTTCTATTTCTTGATTTGCTTTTTTGTTTTTTTCTAGGCTTCGTCTTTTAACTCTTTAATGTCCGTTTAGAAGAGATAAAGATAATACTGTTACAATAACTGTTTAACCATGCATCTTGTAGTAGAAATAATTAAGAAGACAGTCGAACTCTATTTTAAGAAATGGATACTGGTTTCTAATGACAGAATAACAAAACAAAAAACGTGATGATCCATTTCACCGTTTAAATTATCTTGTCAATAACAACTTTAAAGCATATTTTATGGGTAAAAAGTTAAAATACAATATGGATCCAAAATACAAGATACTGTATTAAATAAATCGATTACATACAGACTAGAACTAAGAACAAACAGTCATCATCACTATCATGTAACCCATCAACGCGATATTGGGCGAAAATAAAGAGAACCAATAAATAACATTATTTAGAAACATAAGGTAAAACAATAATGTCGAATGTCAGCGTATTTAATGTTGATCTAGTACAACCTTAAATACGCTAACATTTGACATTATTGTTTTATCTTATGCCACTGGCAAATAAAATACAGAGGCTAAATAGGTATCATTGTCATACCAGCTTAACAGACATACAACTCAATTTTGTTCGAATTTTATTATTCAGAAATGTATTGATAAAATCTTTTAATAAGTTATGAAATCAATAAAAATAAAAGTCAGGACGTGTATAGGTAGTCTAACAATATAAATATATACTGAAGAATTAAAGTTGTGTTATGATGTGCGAATCAACTCTGCGAGTACAAAAATTGTATCTGATAACATTTTTTCCAATCAACAGTTTGTTCCCCCGTTCTGCCTAACATCCAGTTTATTTAATATCAGTCAACACTTTGACGGCAAAACTACACTCCTAAAATAACATAGGAAAGAATTAAAATTAATTCTAGTCTATTCTAATCCATGTTAAAATGATTTAGTTTATCGAACAAAATTTCGAAATTCATGTTATGATATAGACACATACATAGGTTGAGCATTTGGGGCAAATGAATCTTAATATAATCGCATTCAACTCATCTTTCTCAATGAAAAGCTTCAGTTTTCCATCGGAAATGTGATGTGCATATAATTTAATATAGATTTGATCAAAAACGATAGTGACAACCGCCGCAACTAAACTAGAAAACATAATAGACTGTCAAGATCCCCTTTAATTTAAGCTTGAGCTTAATCTGTTCTCCCAGCAAATTCATAACTGTAATAAATCTGATAGAAAAGTATTTTTTCTATTTTATATCTGCCAGGTTGACAAATATATTATGATACCCTTCCAATCACCTGAAGCTAGTTTTCACTAAACGTAAGCAGTTGCAGAAAACAACATGCTTGGATATCTTTCTAAGTCTCGCAAATTTGATAGTTAACAGTCCTAATAGTTCCAATCGCTAAACGCGTCCAGTTGAAGAGGATATGCTTGATTTCTGACGATTAGCCGTCACGCAAATTCGATAATTATTAGTTCTGATAGGTTTAAGCAGAATTGCGTGATTGTTATTCGAATAAAGGCATATATAATATAAACATTATTATTTTAAACCTCCCGCATATAAGCTGAAGTAATATCCCTTTAATCTTTATCAATTTTTTTGCTATAAATCTAGGTTTCACATGATCTCTTCTTATGCCAAGCAGAGTTTATATGTTAAGCGGAGAGCGGTTTTGCCTCTATGTCTATCGAAAATCTACTACCTAATTTGCCTGTATGTAACAATGTTCACAATCACAAACCCAGCATAGTTTACTCTGTGTATTCTGGTATTATTTTTTACTCTGTTAACCCCTCATATACTTCTGTTCGAAGCACAAACGTAACACACAAATGGTGTTTCGCCATATTCCGTGACAATACAAAAACACGACTTTTTGTCTTTTGCAACCTATGGCATCAACATTGGACATTAAAGGGTTAACTTAGTTTTTGTTATATTTATATATATATATATATATATGTATAATAAATTAAAAATTTTCTTTTTATTCGACTTTTGGAAAATTTTCCACCTACTCTACTATAATAATAATTGGGAACATTGCCATCACATAGAGTGAAAATTAATTTAATTTCAAGAAGCATAAGAATTTTCTATTTAAATAAAAAGACTATACCTACCTTTCTCTAGTCAATATCAAATTATTTCAACTAAATAAAACTAAAGAAAATAATTTAAAATTTTATATACAAAAGAATTGTTGCTTTTATAATACAGAGAAGCCATATACCTAAGGATACACACTATCTATAAAGCATTCTTATATCATGCAGTAACAAAAGAAGAACTTAAAATACAAAAAGTCATTAAATATGACACGAGACTTATGGTTATAAAAAATGTTTAGATTTTAAATTTTAAAATAACGATACCTCTTTGATATTTTGAAACCTAAATTATATCCAGAAAAGTGTACAATTTTTATATACAATTTGATTTTAGAATATACCTACATTGTAAGAAAATTAAATGAGGACATTTTATTCATCAAAATAAATTAACTTATGAGTCTTGAGTCTTGAGATGATCCTAATCTATATGGCGGAAGCCGAGTATAGTCATAAGTACAAGAAAATTATATTTTTCAAAAACTAACGGACTAAAACAGTAAAACAATATTTATATTTTAATGTATTGCCAAAATTAACCTTCCTAAAAATATTATGACCTTTCCTAAAACATCCTGGTGTTTCGCAATCAGCTTTAAATTTGTATTTTGATTTAACTTTAATTACCTCAATATCAAAAATGATTTTATAATACACAGAACCTACCACAATTTATTATGGTTTGGGAATAGATGGAGTTATAGAACAATCATGATGATGATGATGAAATATCTTTGATATCGCTGTTGGCAAACTTGATGTATAGTGATATTAGTTTATATCTCTTATAATTGCAAGAACTGCAATTCACAGTAATAACTGTATTCGCTGTGCACATAAACTACAGTTCTCGTACCAGAAAAAATAAAGTCCGCTTAAAGTAGACTCAGCAAATGACGTTTTAAGTGACCCCTTCTTTCAACAAAAGTTAAATTCTAATGTCAAGGAGTCATGTAAACATATTTTGATTACAAATACAGTCCCTAATAGAAGATGTGAGATGTAAAATGTTTTTTTGACTTTGTTTTAAACCAAACTTTACTTTTTAAACCATAATTTTATTCATCAATGAACAGTTTGTATTAGTGGAAGATTGGGGAAAGTAAAATGTCCATGTAAAGATATTAATTAATATTTTTCCTTTGAGCTTTTGAAGATTATATTTTTGCATTGTAAAAATATATTTTTTGGAATATAGTTCCACATTCAATTTTCAAACGAATTTGCATAGCCAGTTTTGATCCACTTAGCAGTTTTGGCTGTGTTGGACGTGACAATTAATGTCTCTGTTGTGGAAATGTTTGAACGATGGTATTAAAGTTTTACATAGACCTACAAGATATCACCAAGATTTTTTTCAATGCATTTTTATGCATCGAAATATATCTGTTGCCCAGATTCAATAGCAATTCAATAATAGAAGACATGAAATCGTCATGATCAGAGTCATGCTAAGCTCTAGCTATACAATAAAGCTCTTCGAGAAATTAAAAAAAATAATTAAATTGAATCGAATCATATGAAGTCTATATAGAAGAAAAATTTCGAAAGGGTCCAATCCAGAAATTAATGTAAAAAAAATTTGGGGTTTTGCTAGAACTTGAATTTCAAAAATTTTTCTCAAATAAAATCCGAAAATAAAAAATCATTTGACCAAATCAATTCACATGAAGTTTATAGATTTGGGACCACGACCAAAATAAATAACAAAAATAAATTCTTTAAGAGTACAATTTTTCCTATTATTATTATTTTTTTTTTTTGTGGAAAAATGTCAAGGATATTTTATTTTCTCTAATGTTATTTCAAAAAGGTGGGATTGTTCCTCCCCTCAGCTTTTCAAATGGAATGTGCATTAAAATATAAATTTTCTTTTTTTTTTGTATTTTATAAATTTGAAAATAACACTATAGATGCATAATACAATCGAATTAGTATATAGTCAGTATGGGTACTAAAAAAAAAAAAAAAAAAAAACAGAAATAAAACAGAAAAAGATATAAAATTATTTTGAAAAGAGCCTATAGAAATTTTATTATTATTGTATTGATATCCTTGTAATATTAGAAATTACGATAGGACCTATACCTACCTAACATAAAATTTGAACGAAAGTGATTTTTTAATTGAAATTTACTTATAATAATGTTTTGTGGGTGTTAAAACTTAAAAAAGGATTTCCTTTTTAAAAATTATTTTAAGATTTTTAAAAGAAAGAAAGGATTATTTTTATTTTTTTAAATATAAAAATTTATCTAAAATAAATTAAAAAGGATTCTGTGGTTAAATAAAAGAATGTTCATAAATCGAAAAGTAAAAAAATATATTCTTTATTATTTCTTCATTTTGTATTTATAAGAAAGCAGTTATGGAAAACAGTACTAGACAAAAACCTCGTATCTGTCTCATGTGGGCATCCAACGTACTGGCCAACAGGTAGGTGTAAACTCCCTGATCTAATTGATTTCTACGTTATGAAAGGCATATCAAAAGAATGTGCTGTAGCTGATCCATGTTATGATTTATCATCTGATGCCAGTCATCTTAAAATGATTAATTTAGCGGGATCTATTCCAATTTCAAGGAATACAAAGCATTTAGCAAATAAATACACCAACTGGAACAAGTTTAAACAAATTCTGGAGTTTAACTGCAATTTAAATGCTGCCCTTCAGTCCGTATCACAAATAGATGAGGTACAATGAAAATCTAAGCAAAAACCTGTCGAATGCGGACATGGAAGCTATCCCCATTTCCGGCGTCCAATATTATAACATCAGTTTACTGCTACAATAATTTCAAAACTATTAACAGAAAAGATAACAAACAATCTAGGTGTCCGGCAGTGAAATCCAAACTAAACAGAGCAGTAAAAACCTTAATAGAGCTTCTATGCAAAAAATCTATAATGATGACTTTATAAAATACTTAAGTGAACTTACTTCTACTGAGAAAACAGATTACTCTCTATGGAAAGCAGCCAGGAAACTAAAGAAAAAATCGTTGAACCTTAAAAATTATTCCAATTCATCTACGAAATGGTGACTGAGCAAGGAAAGATATTGACAAAACAGTAACATTTATCAGCCACCTTAAAAATGTCTTTACTCCAAATAAACAAACTAACAAAGATAATTTACTATAATCTTATGAAGTAGATTATAACCTACCTCTAATAAAAGTTAAATGGAAGAAGGTTAAACAAATTATACAATCGGGTATAGATCCTAAAAAAACTGCTGGTCACGATCAAATAAACGGCAAAATATTATTAGAGCTACCAGTTACCACCATAAAATTAATAGAAAGGATCTTTAACTGTTCATTAATACAAGGTATATTTAACTATGATACAAAAACCAGAAAAAGATGGAACACAAGGTAATTCATATCGTCATATTTAGCCTATTACCAACTATTTCCAAATTATTTTAAAAAGTAATTCTAAATAAATTAAGCCCGGTATCGAATCAACTCAATATATAATACCTACATACCAGTTTGGCTTCAGGAAAGAATATGGGACCATAGAACAAGTTTTAGAATTCTGTCACAAATTAAATCCAGAATTCTGTCGCAAATTAAATCCACATTGGAAAATAAAAAATATTGCTCAGCCGCTGTCTTCCTGGATATTTAACAAGCATTTGACAAGGTTTGGTTTGAAAGACTACTGTACAAAGTTAAAGCTCTGCTACCAAACAACTTCTATAGTATTATAAAAAGTTACCTATACAAGAACGAACATTTCAAGTAAAATTAAACTCACACACAACTATGAAATTAAGGCAGGAGAAGATGTATTAATTTATACTTATACTGATGACACTATTAAAATATTAATCTTCATATTGCATCAGAAGCATTTTAAGAAAAATAGAAAATATAAAATAGAAAAGTGGCTTAAGCTATGGTTAATGAGATGAAAAATCAGGGAAAATATGTTGCAATTTTTTACATACTTGTATAACTTCTACATTATTTTTTGAGATTGAGATTTTAAGATTGAATTATATAAAATTACTTTAGAGTCAAGATCGAGAGAAGAGTTTTTTCCAATTAACAATCAGTACATACCATTTATTTTTAGCTTTGTTTCTTCTCGTCTCGTTTCTATATTATTTTTCAAACAACTACCGAAATGGACTCCGAGATACTTTATTTCTTTTGGCTGTTGGAATGGTGATTCCATTTGTATTTACTGTGTTCTTATTCTTATAGTGAAGACATGAACCCTTTTATTTTAATTTATGTTTATTTTTCATTTATTAAGCCAATTTTCAATAAGTTGAATATGGTCCTGCAGATTGTTCGACACAACATGATCATTTATGTGTGAGCTCACGATAGCCGTATCATCTGCAAATGCCGATATTAGTATTTGTCTACTATCAGGTAGATCGGTGGTATAGATTAAATATAAGAGCAGTCCGACCACACTACCTTGCGGTACCATCAGCTACGTTAACATGTTCTTCAGTCAAGTAATGATTATATTGTACTTCAAATCGCCTATCAGTTAGATACGATTTTATAACTTTTGGTAAAATCAAATGATAACTTAGTTTAAGTTTTAAGGTTTAGACCAGCATTTACTTAGCATTATCATTATCATTAACTTTTCTGATTTATTTTACTTATTTATTTGATTGGTAAAAATTGCAGGTCTATATGCTCCGCGAACGCTATTATGATCGTAATGGCAATTTCTGAATAAGGCGTAAGGACGTATAAACGTAAGCATTTATATTTCTTATCATCTCATTTAAATAGAAAGTGATGGCAAGTTTCCTTTTCTTGTGAGTAGAATGTAGTCCCAAAAGTTGATTTTGGGAAGGTGTTTTTAGAGGTAAAGGATATTATGTAGAAATCAACAGTCTTTTATATTGGTACAAATATAAACCAATAGGATTCTACGAAGCAATTATTTCAATTTCAGCATTAGAAAAAAATATCAAAAACATTAACTTTCGTTCTCTTGTTTCTTTTCAATTCGAATGATGATAGCCAATTAAGTGCTGATAATTTTTCTTCTGAAAGCGATGAATTTTACCATTCGAATTTATATAAAAAATGTCCAAAATCTTCCGATTATAAAGATTCCGAAATTGATATATTGACATTTGCCAATAGGAGGGCAAAGCAGGCGCACAAGATGTGTGAAGAAAATTAACAAACTCGTACAAAGACAATGTCTCAAGAACACACAATGGAGCGCTATGAAAGTTTTGTTTTACTTTATATCGTTCGTAAGTTGATTTTGTTTTATGTTTCTAGTTATATTTAGTTTTTATTTAATTTTGATTGAAGTACGAAACGAATTACTTTAAGTTAAGTTTTTTTTCAATTTCAGAAAAGTCTACTGTACCACATATAAAGGCAAATGGTGCATATATTGCACCAGTTTCCCCAGCCCAACCCCTTTAATCTATTGTCATATTGAACATTAAATGTATGGCTTCTAATGAAATTAGTTTAAATTTTGTTGAAACGTGCCCAATTGAAAGAAGTCATGAAATGGGTTTAACCGCAACCCTAGAGAAGTTTTAAATACTCTTTTTTACACCGTGGAAATCAATTGTATAAAAACTGATTCTGGAAACTCATATATTTTTAGGACCCCTAAAATGTGGTGACGTGTAATCGACATAATGAGCTCCGCTCCGATAGAAATGTTCCATTATACGATTTACAACTTCTAAAAACTTACCATTCAATTCTACCCCAAAATCCTATCTCAACCCCAACCTTATCCGCCTCATCCAAACTTAAAATAATTTTGTATAAGAAAATCTTTTCCTAGTGTTTAGATAAAATATTTTTTAGCTGGTGTAAAATAATAAAAACAAAACAAAAAGCATGAGCATAGACATTCCCAACATTGTTTAAATGTCATAAATCCATATACATATTATATATATATGAATATTTTTGAGACTTCAATGAATTTTCAGTTATTTATATACTTATATTTTATAGTAATACATTTTTAATAACATTATCTGAGGTTAATGTCCAACATAAAATTATTAATTAAAATCAATATGTCTACACTTCCGGTATGGCTGGTGACAAATAAATTTAAATTAATTAATAGAAATTTAAATATTTTGTTTTAAAATGTATATTCTTTACAAATTAACATAACACAGAAAAATAACATCAGGTAGGAGCCAAAAATATAAAATTATATATTTTTTTTGAATGAAAACTCCACCTCAATTTATTCAAAAATTTTCAACCAATCAAAATTCAATTTTAATTTTTTATGAAATATTTTGTAAAAATATTTAAAAATTCTAAATTTTTATCTCATTTTCGCCTTATTTTATTTTTGTCCCCATTTCATTCACTCTCGAACAAGACAATTTTTGATGGTGTTAAAAATCAATTGAATTTTTTTTTTTTTTGTTTTTCAAAAACTTAAAATCCCACCTTACTGCCAAAAATAATTTTTTTTGATTTTAATTTTTTTGTTTTTGAAAATTATTTTTACACTTTTTATCTATTTGTAAAAAAAAAAAATAAGTCAAAGTCTGTGCATTCAAAATTTTTGTTGTTATTGTTTTTTGCGGGTCAAATGTAGGAAAAAATTGTGTTGTTTGAAAATTTTAAACCAAAAACAAATGTGTTTCAAAAATTTGTAAAAACAAAAAAAAAATTAAATAAATTAAAAAATTTGCTATTATTTTCAATTGTAATATTGTTATTGGCTAAATAATGAAGAATTTGCGCTTGTTAAAGTTTCAATTTAAAAACAATTATTGTAAAATATAATTTTATTTTATTAAAAAATAATATTGTTATTGTTTTCCTAAGTTTTTTGATATTTTCATAATAAATTGACATAACCACGTATTTTTGATTTAAATTTGATATTGTGATTTATCATAGCGGACTCATGATTTTAACAATTTTTGTTTTTCTAATCAGAACAGAGTCACTTCTGTTAAAAAAAACTATTGGTACTTTTTGATTTACCCAAATTATCCATTTTTCTTTTGTTTTTCTCCTCCACTTGTACTCAACTTGTTGCAATCTGTTAGCTCGAAAAAAATATTCATATTTTACATAGCCGTTAAAAAACGAAAGGTAAATTTAATCAAAATCTACGTTTGATGAATAATTTTTAAATTTAATTTGAAGTCGTTATATACCTACAACAATAAAATTTGTTAGTTGTGTCTTTCTAGATACTAAAAATGATCTTAACTCTGTGTATGTTAATAAAACTATCTAAATTAAATCTTACTTCATGCCAAATTGCCTTAATTAAAACTTACCTTCAGAACCGTACACAAATGGTGAGAATAAATAATGTCATTAGTAATGGAAAAATTATGAGCAAGGGCGTACCACAGGCTTCAACATTGGGATCAATACTGTTTAAAATTAATATTGACGATATGACGCGTGTAAAACTAAGGTGAGAGCTTCAGGTATTTGTTGATGATGGGGTTTTCAATATGCAGAAACAACAGAAGCCACATTTTAATCCATTCAATATGATCTACACTTAATGTAGGACAACAAACTTAGCAGATGCAAACATCCAACTGTAACAGAAAACGTGCCCAAAATTTAGCAAACTAGTCGCAGATAGGAAATAATCGAAACATGCTTTTCTATTTAAATGTAGAAAAATCTATCATATTATTAAATTATAGTTGCGTCTTATAAGGGTAATACCGACGTTAAAGGGTAATACCGACAATAGTGCAAGTTATTTAAATGTGAAAAACTAAAACGTAAAGTAGATATACGTACTTCAGAATAGTTTCATTATATTTTCAATGATAATCAAAACTCTCAACCATTTATCATTTATTTTATCCCAATGATAAAGGGTACTGGACCAAAAATCCACAAAACATTTTTTGGTATTTTTTTTTAAAAGAATTTTCTCCTAAGCATGGTGATGGTCAGAAGGAAATAAAGGCAGTGCCGTCCTTTTAAAACAAGTTAATTTCAATAGGTAAGCTTAGGATACTACACTTGAATACCTCAGTAGACTATACAGTGTAAAATCTGCTACGATCATCCTGGACATAGTAATATTCAAGTTAAAGAGATACTCAACTCACCAAAATCTACTCAGAGGTTTACTATAATATTCAAATGGTTACCAGAAGACAATTGAACTGTGACAGACATGAAATTAGGACCTACACTAAAACTTTCAAGAAATTATAACCGGAAAACAAGGAAATGCTTCTCCTGCTTAATAGAAAGAAGCTAGTAGCGATAATGAGTACATTAACAGGTATATTCAACACGCTGGGTGGCGCAATAGGTATAGAACACATGCCTTTCAACTGAAAAATCCCAGATTCGATTCCCGGCGAAGCAAAAAAACGCTTTCTGGGTTTTTCGACCTGGTCCAGTACCCTTTATCATTGGGATAAAATAAATGATAAATAGTGGAGAGTTTTGGTTATCACTAAAAATATACAGTTATGAAGTTATCACTAAAATGAAAATATGCTGTTATGAAGTACGTAGAGTAAATATAGTTCTCCACATTTAAATTAATAGATATACCATACAAATTCTACAGAAAAGCTATTGTATGTGATTGTGGGTATTTCAAATCTCTGTGTAAAAGCAGTTAGGGAATATAATCCCATAGACTTGGAATTATATAAAGCAAATATAATATATGTATTTGTTTGTTTAATAGGCATACAACGCGTTGTTAGTACACCTTTGCCAATGCTAGCATCCCTTTTTAAACTAACTAACTATCATAGTAACAACTTAATCAAATTTGAAACATAAGAAAAATAAATAAAACTTAAAGCAGTCTAATTTTTCACGCAATATAATAATTAAAATAGAATTTAATTCGAAACATTCGGATCATAATCAAATGCCAAAATAAAAACGGGTATGGATTTAATAAAATTCAAAATTTTCATATTTTTCTTTTAAAAATATTCTGTATGTAGAAATGTGATAGAACTTCCGCAAAAAAAAAAATAAATTTTAATTTTTCACAAACTTGATAAATCTAAATTTTGAAATTTTTTTTATATAGTTTTTCATCAATATGAATTTTTATTTGACAGTGTATTGTTTATAACACAGTAGGGTGCTGCCATTTTTTAAACTAAATAACTGAATCGGAAATAGAATATTTTTCAAAAATATTTCTTCAATATGCATCATGCATGAATGTCATTTCAATGTTAAAAACAAATTTTTACTTATTTTGAACATATGTTAATTTTAAAGTACATAATATAATTGATGGCATATTGTTTGAATGAAACTGTCGGGGTGTAATGCGTATCTATTAGTTTAAAATATATTTAAAAAAATAAAAAAAAAAATTGTTGTTTTTTTTTTCAAGAAAATTGCAAATTGATTTTGATAATGTTTTTAAAATATTGCTAAATAAAATATGCGAAAGAAGATTTAAAAATTTTGAGATTTTGCAAAATAAATAATAATAAAATGACAGCGGCTGATAAAGCTTAATAGTCGTTTAGAAATTGATTTTTACATGTCAAATATTAGAATGATTTCAAATAAAATTCAAAAACAATGTATAGGAAAAAATATTTAAAATTAATAATTTTGCTTTATAGCAATAAAATAGATATTTTTAAATTTTAAATTATATTTTGTATATACAATTTACATCATCCGTTCTTCGACCTTGCGTCATTGTTCTTCATACAGTTAAAAATATTTAAAAATATTTCGTATTAAATTATAAGAAACAAAGAAAATTTATGCATTTTGTAGGACTTTGTTGTTTTGTACTTTAAGTACAGTATATTAAGGATTTCAAATTGTTTCAAAAATTTATTGTAACAGTAATTTGAATTTGAAAAGAATTATAATTCATCTGAGTTTGTACGATTTAAAATGGCGTCGTCAAAATTCGTACACCATGTCTATTAACATTGTTTGATAATAATAAATTATATTCTTTAATCAAAAGATTGATGCAATTTTTAGTATATTCTTACTGTGTAACTTCGAAACAAATTTCTTCCAATTTTCTTCTTCATTCGATAATATTTCGGGGCTGTCTATATTGTTATTATGCTCCTTAAATTATCTACAGAACTAAGATCTTTACTTGATACAACTATTCTAGTGAAATCAATTTTTTTTTTTATTTTTACTTGTTGTTTCTTCACCAAATGGCATTAAATTACTTTTAGCGCAAATGCAACTTACAGTCTTTTGAAATACCCAATTCATCATTAGACTCAAAATTTTTTGTTGAGTTCGGTTGACATCAGCTCAAGGTGACCTTAACGATATTTACAATTTTCCTTCATTTTGCTCTATCTTGTGCAACTGTATCCATCCATTGATACCAATCTTTTGACAATGTTGTCCTCATACTACCATCTTGATCTAGTATTGTAAGGTAGCCTACTGTGTCTAATATTCTTTTTTGTATGTACTTTTTCATTTGAAGATGATTACTTGTTCTGCCCATCTTAAACTTTGTGTTTTAATAAATTGTATGATTATTATGACCATTTAGTTGTCCAATTAATTGGACATAAATACAAAAATAACAACTAATATATGGAATCAAAATGAAATTTTAGCTGCTCATTTGATCTTATTTGGTACTTAACATAACAATAGTTATTTATTTTGTGAACAAATAATTTTCTCACTATTCTTCTTTCGAATAATTTTAATTTATTTTCGTCACATATTGTAATTGTTCAGGCTTCGTAGCTGTAGTTTTAGACTAGTTGTATTATCACCATTTGTATTATGATATATTGTCACACGCTGGGTGGCGTAATAGGTAGACCGCTAGCTTACAACCAAAAATCCTAGGGTTTTCAACCTGATTCAGTACCCTTTGTCATTGGAATAAAATAAATATTAAAAAATAGGCGCCAGTGTTGGTTATTACTAAAAATAAAATTGAACTATGATATTATAAAATCGAACTACTCTACAATGATATAGTTATCAACTATAGTAGATATACCATAACAATTCTAAGTAAAAGCTATTGCATGTAATCGTGTATTATAAATCTCTGTGTAGTGTTTTTTCAATAGTCTTGGAATAATATTAAAAAAAATATGGTTTAATACATTTTTAACTTAATTGTCCTATTTAGAAATTCAAATTTGAAAAGACATTTGTATGCATAGAAGCAATTTTGATTTGGTTGTATTCTATTATAAACTGTCAAATTCATGTCATTTCTATTAATTATTAAAGCACCTAGATATCTATATAAAACTGTTTACTCCATATTCTTCGTATTACAACTGATTTAATATATTGACAGTTCATATTAATAATTTTTTACTTGCAAAACAAAAAAATATTATGACTTTTTGAGAAGAAAATACTCTTGTAACAAATAATTTCAACTGAATGCGATATTGTGCAACGTTTGCAGAAAGTCGTTAAATTCACAAAATTTTTAAAAATGATCTCATTTTGTTGGACTTTGAAAGTTCTAAATAAGCAATATTGTACACCGATTTCGGACTAATTTATTTTTTAAGAATCAATTTCGAACACCGATTATGGACTAATTTTATCTATGTCTTTTGCTATGAAGAGATGAATTATATGGAATATACTATTCTGTTTTGATAATATTTGTTAAGTCACCAAATTTTAATAATTTAGCGGAAATAGAAGTTGAAAGAAACAGAATAGTATATATTCTATAATATATAACATGTTGTTATTTCCGTTACTAACCAAGTTTCTTAACATAATACTGGATTTAAAATTAAAGTAAATATATTTATCTCTATTTCCTGCAAGTGAACTTTAAAGACATCTTTCCTTTTTTGTTAAAGTTATTTACATTTAGAACAATTTGCCAGTCTCTATCACATGTATAGATTCAATAACTAAACATAGTAAGCTGTCTCTTAAGATTTTTTTCCAAACACAAGCTTTTGCTATTTAAATGTGTTCTATAACATTAATGAATTTCAATATTTCCACCTTCTTTTGCTTTTTCTGATCTCTGGTATAGAATGCTATCGGTATCGTTCGTACAAAGTTATTATAATCATATTCAGACACTAGTCATAATATATTCTTTATTGAACCAAAATACACATGTATTTGGATATACCAGCTTGATAGTACCTACTAATTTAAAAATTGATGTTCTTCTCGTCAAATATGTGCATCGCTGCCTTATCTTAAGGAAAATTTAATAGTTTTTCATTCATTTTCTTTTTTTCTCTTACATGTTAATTATTTTTAAATTTCATAAAAACAAAAATTTATCTATGAAAAAAAATTTCTAAATTGAAATTACAATACTTATTTTTTTTTATTACTATTTTAATAATATATTATCTATTTTTTTTTTTTTTTAATTTTTAAATTTAAAATAAATTGTCTGAGTGAAATTCATCTTCATCATAATCAAAGTTTATTGTTGTTTTTATTTTTGGTTTTAGCTATGTAAATATAAAAGGAATTTTCAGATTTTAATTTTAATTTTGTATGTTTTTTTTTAGTTTTATTTTTGAAATGTCAAAATAACTTTCAGCAATATTATTTATTTTAATTAGAACAATATAATATATCATATATATATATATAGATAGAGCTACGGGGTGTCTCAGATTCAGTGATATTTGTAACACTTGATAAATAAAGCGATTGTTTAAAATGAACCAAAAATTTGTTCAACCCGATAGTAAAATTTAAATTTTTTCCCAACAATAAAAAAAAGCTGCAGCTGTGTAACCCTATTTAGAGAAGCACAAATCATTATCTGATTGTAAATCTATCATTACTAAATGAGGTAATTTAGATACAAGATCTTCTTTCCCAACTTTTAAAAATATGATGGTGCAACAGTATTCTATAATCTTTTAGGAATTAAGGTATACCTTGAAAATGTAATAAATTTCGAATTGCGATTGATGAGTCTTAAAAACGCAAACATAATATGGTCAACGTTTTGTATGTTGCTTAGTTTTGAATCTTACATTCGTAGTTATGAAGCTATAAAATTAAATTTTTATATAAAAATAGATTTTAAGTAAAATATTAAAAACGTTTTATTAAAACAATAACGGTAATAATATGAATTTTATAAAAATAGTTTACCTGTCAATTAAATAACTAATTTCTTTCCGCGATAAGCTTCATATTGGCTTCAGCTAAGGCTGGGCAGCTGCAAATAATATGCACCGATGTTTCAAAAAACTTTATTTCTCGTCTCCATTATTTCAGCTTTGACCAAATCAAAAAGGTAGCCGAATGAATTTTTCAGCGGGAATAACCCATACTAATCGCTACCACATCACTTTGATATGTGGGATACATCAAGTCGCAAGTCAGAAGTCATTCTATTCAGAAGTTTGTTAATTTTATAAATGTTATCTAAGTCTATGGAATGAACATTCTAATAACTATGAGGCAAGGAAAGTATATAAAATGCAAATAATGTGTACAGCATATATAAGAATAGATTAATTGATCGCGATAATCTCAAATTAGGACACAGAGGGAAGATGGGAACGAAGAAACACCCTTTACAAAAAATGTATCAGAAATAACTTACAAATAGCGCAATAAGTGGTAAGAAAAGTTATAACAAATTAAAAAATTATATTCGACAGATGAGTTGGGGACGAAATCGCCGTCCGTAAATCCCGAAAGACAAAACCCTAACAAGTATAGATACAAGAATAATGTTTTTTTTTTACAAATTATTTAAAATTAAGTAAAAGGCAATAGGTAAGATCCAAAAACCAAAAATGTTGATAGATCGAACACACACTGATAAAGCCAAAACACGATATTACAAAGAAATTCTTTGAGTGAAATCATTAAAGAATTCGTCATCTTTAAATGTTAAGTGCGGCGGGGTATCCATTTTCATATTAACAAACAAAATTTTTTTCCATATATCTCATACCAGATTGAAAAAAGCTTCCCTAATGCCATTTTATGCATATCATGAAGACACAAAATGAGATTAAAATTGTCCGTAATATAAGTTTCACACTGTATACAGATGCAATCAGATCTAATAATGAATTTTTCGCGTAGAGTACTAAACTACTAAATGTTTCTATATCTCTCTCTCTATCTAAATGGCGCTTCAGTTTGGTAAGAATTTATCCTTTAAATTTCATCTCCACTTACTTACATTTAACTTCTTGATAAAAATTCGAACATTACCGAGGTACATTACTCTTGATCTTTTGAATTGACGCTTACTACCCTCGCTGTACATGTTAAAAGTATTAAGCATATAGCCATTAGCTGAGGGATAACCCGATATCCCGCGAAAGATACAGAAATCATGTTCTTATTGGCATCATCAGGAATTGAACCTGGGACCTTTAAGTCGAAAGGCAGAGGCTCTACCAACTGCACCAGCAAGCTTGTAGATACGATTACCACAACAATTGCATTTTCCAAGGACATATAATTGCAATTTAAAAAAAATCAAACAAAGATAATACTTGATAATACTCTTCTGATAGATACACAAGTAGTTAGTTGATGCACCTTGTGTATTCTGATGCCAAATAAAACGAGTTAATTAGTTCCTTGGATCATTAATATTCAAATTTTGTTTGGTCAATTCATTAGTTCTCTCATTTCCTTTGATGTAATCTGGTATCAAGGGTAAAACGCACCAATAATGGCCAGATTTATCTTCATATGGACTTTGCTTGTAGAACATAATAATGACCGAATCTAAAAATTTGATAACTTTCTGAATATTCATGAAAATGGTAATTTTTATTTTTGTTTTCTGAATAAAATTTAGAATCATAAGAGCTTCCTTAATTGCGAGTAAATTTCCTTGAAATAATCATCACCATATTAAGAGAAACAGTAACAGTTTGGCATGTTTAGATCTTCAGACCTATTTCACCCCCTAAGTATGATTGTTAACATAACTCTTGCATATTAGAACATCCCTACTCCATTTCAGACTGTAGATCAAAAGCATACGACTAAAAATATTTCTGGGAAGTATTTAGAAATTAATAAAATACTTCTAAAGTACTAAACTCAGATCCCTTCTCCGTCTCTCCTTCTTTACGGCTTTTTCTACATTTACACAATCTCTTATAATGAATACCATTGAATGAAGCACACCCTGTACATTATTTTATAATTCATTTTTAGTTTATTTAATAGAGAAAATAAATTTTCATTATTTTATAGGCATAGAGGAACATATTGTAACAAAGAGAAATTAGATAATTAAATGATATCATCAGGATATAAATACAATTAAATGGAGTATGGCGATTGAATTAAATGTTTAAAATAAATAAAAAAAAAAAAAACAAAAAAAAAAAATCAAAACAAACACTATTTAAATTATTATTCTCAATCAAATATAATATTTGTAAATTAGTTTTTAAAATAATTAATGGTACTTGGGTACTCTTGTATCAAGTGAAGATTAAATTATTTTAATTTGAAATTTAGATGAAAATTATTTACTTTTGTGGCCCTATGAATTTTGTTTTTAGTTTTTGACTTATTTTTTTTTACCAAACAATCTCATTATTTAATAGAATGAAAATAATTTGAGAGTAACAAAAAATATTAAGAGTTGTACAAATCTGCATTGAACCAATTAGTTTCGAGTATATCTCTAAAAAATATCAGAGTATTTAATTAAAAGATTAGAACAAAAATTACTTAAGAATCAATGACTCAAAAATTTGATTTGATTTATTGAATTGTTTTTTAAAGATAAACTAAAAAAAATTTAGAGCTCTGTATTATAAGAATCTCTTTTTTTCTAAATAGTTTAATTCGATTACTATTAATCGACTTCAGTTGCCAGCTATGTAAGCAAAACAATAGTTTGAAAGCATTAGATACTATAAAAAAACATTATTTTAATAAGCCTTTCAACAATTTATATTCAACATGCGGCAGCCCTGTACTATAATAGAACCTTCAAATAAGAAAGAATTTATTTAAAAATTGAATTAATGTGGCGTTTCAAACTTATTTCTATCAAATCAAAATAAGCAGCTTTTAAAATTTCAACTAATCAAAATATTTTTGTAAAAGCAGTTAAGATCTAATTGGTTCAAGCTGTGTATCATCTGAAGAAAATAAGTTTGAAAAACTTCGATTATTTTGTATTAATCAAAATTGAAATCTCTATGAAACCATGTGATATTAAATGAATAAAAATAATTTGGGGAAATCAATCCTGTGAATATTTGAATAGGAAGGAGTTATTTTTTAATATAAAATTGTCCGTCGCCAAGTTCTGGTGAAATAACCTAAATAAATCAAATTTAAATTGGTGAAACATACCTAGCTTATTTAATCTTTATTATTTAAAACGTTTCACCTAGATCCTAAATATATGTTTTTTTATGAATTTGCTAAATTTAAAACGTAAAAACAACACATGGTAATGGCAAGGTGTATTTTGGCGTATTGAAAGCAAAATTATAATACATTATAATTTAATAAAATCTATCTCTAAGTCTAATCAATAGGACTACAAGACAGATTCAATAATGTGGCAAACTTAACAAACTTTTCAGCAGGAGATAAAATTAATATCCCTTATACTAGATCATTTCCGCTACTAAATTGAATAATAAAAGTGTAATCGTCTATTTTGTAAATATCTAACGATTTAAGAATATATTCAATGCTCTCAAGAGGAGTACAGACGTTAACAAAAAAAAAACGATTTAATGATAAATTAGAATATGAAGTAACACAATTAATGCTGAATCCCATGCTAAAAAATTGGAACAAATTAAGCCCAACCTTTAAAATCAATATTAAATCTGAATAAATTTGACTAGAACAGCTTGTACGTTTTCGTTGTAACATTTCGCTATATAAAGTCAAACGAAAATTTAAAAATATCTATAATTATAATTGATAAATTGGTGAATTTATGTGTCCAAAAAAAAACTTACTAACCTCAAAGCTTTTTATTAAACATGAGTGGTTTCTACTTTATCGTGAGAAGTCTATGTCAGTTTTTTTTAAACTTTAAATTTGGCTTCATGTTGAATTATAATTTCTCAACAGGGGCCCCTAGTGTATTTTATATCTTACGATTACAGTATGTCATACGTGTTTCGCTGTCGTTTTAGTTAGATTTCAATTTGAATTTGAAAATTTAGCTTGTCCCGATTCAATGACATTTAAAATTATTAATAATAAATGCATTTTTCACTAAGTTGCCAGTATTTATTGCCTATAGTCATAAAATAATATTTAAAAAAAAGTAAAAAAAACTGAAATTATATAAAAATTATATAAATTACATAAAGCCAACAAATTATTATACAAGTAACTATAAATTAGGGAAACATAATAAAAATTATTATATAAAGCAAAAATATCGCCCAGACATATTGTGTTTGTTTAATCAATGACAAACGACAACGACAACATCATTGACGAAAAACTCAACCAGGCTTTAGCATTTTTCTTCACTTTACTAATACAAAATTC
Source organism: Argyra leucocephala (assembly GCA_963942445.1). Classification (NCBI taxonomy): domain Eukaryota; kingdom Metazoa; phylum Arthropoda; class Insecta; order Diptera; family Dolichopodidae; genus Argyra; species Argyra leucocephala. The sequence continues at coordinate 25,027,077 of OZ012681.1, forward strand.
TTGTGTTAATTGCCTCACGAACACCCAGTACTTATTTTCTTTTATATTAATTTAATATAAATAAAAATAAAATTATATTCGTAAATATTTTAAATTTTATTAAAAACAAAAAAAAATTAATTCAAATACGAAAACAAACAATTTATCAAAATATCTTTAAATTTTTCTCTCTCTCTTTCTAATGTCAATTATTGCCTCCTATAACAATGTTGTATTTAATAATGTATTACAAAACTTACAACTTAATTATAATTTATTTTAGTATTTTTAAATTTAAATCAAAGAAAGTGAATATGAGTAAATTAAAAACAAAATATAGGCACCCCATGATGATTTGTTTTTTTGTGTCAATGATCGACTTTTGTGAAAGTATTTTCTTTACGAAAGTGAGTCATACATTTTTTTTATACAGTGTTATTTATTTAGAATTAGGCGAAAAAATTTCATGTTGCGGAATAAATTCTTATTATCTATTAAGTTATTATTTGAGGCAATATAGAACTAGAATTGAGAGATGTTATTGTTATTTACTTCAGACTTTAATCAAGTACAATGGCGACTATCGATTGTTTGATAACAATAAAAATTTCAGAAAAGGGGTTGTATAATTAATACAAAAGTAAGAAATTTTCCAACTTATTATCGAAAAAAAGAATTTTATGTTTCCAAATCAATGGTTTAACTTCAATACAAATGTTGGCATCAAGTGAATTTTAATATTTTTTTACTAAGTGTAATGGTGCTATGTGAGCGAGTGTTGGTGGAAACAAGATGTTTTGAGAGAAGAGAATTAATTCACATGCAATGCCAGATGCCGGTGAAAAATTTTCCAGTTTAATTTTTCAATGGTGAGTAATAGAAACTTGTTTTCCAGCGTTAAAGTAAAATTTTGGTATAACAGTGAAAATAGTCGAATATTTTCCTTTTAATTTTACTGATATGTTTGTCATACAGATACGCGTATTTCGTCTACTACTTGCAGACTTCTTCAGTGTTTTGTACTCGACTGAGGAAAGAAATCTAAAATTGTCTTATTTATTTTATTCATACAGGTAACAATTTGATGTTTCTCGCAGCTGCATGGTTGTTTATTATCCAATGAATTAGCACAGGTAGGGGGTTGAATAAAAATATTTTTATTTATTTTATTATTGGTATTTGAAATAATTTTTCCGACGTTAGAGTGACAGGTAGGGGTAGTGTTGTTTGTTTTATTGTATTTCACTAAAAATTTAAATAAAGAAGAATATCCATTGCCTTGGTCTTTATTTAGGAGTGAGTCATTTTTAGCTTTGTAAATTTCGATGCGTTCAGCTGAATCTAGTTTCCTAGAATCTCTAATGTAATTTATCATTACAATGTCTTCTTTCGAAATGCTATGATTCTCCTGGATAAAAAGAAAATATTCGACTATTTTCACTGTTATGAGTAATAGAAATAAAATTACCAGTGGAAAAGAAGTAAAAAATCGATCGCGATTGGATAATTTCTTCTGTTTTTCTTCGATAGGTGTTTTCTTTGCTTCTTTGCTTGTCTTTATTATTTTACTTAGGACCAAATAATCACCAGCAAATTTTTATTTTGAGTTTATTCTTTTTATTTCTTTTTATTTCTTTTTTCATCATTTAAAAGATTGATTAATCCTAAACAGCCTGAGGGCCAGAATACTTCTACAGAATCCTTTGCCGAACAACCTTTTTCATTTTAATTATTTTTTAATCTGCTTAGAATATTTTTTATATAAAAAATAAGTTATTTTTAATCATAATGATAGTAAAAAAAAAAATCCTTAGTAGCTTATTAGTTCCCGTTCCGTGTTTCTGTTGATTGAGTCATTCGGTTAGTATGTTAAAAACGAGACTAATCCATCTTCTCCTTTTGATATATATTTCTATAGCTCTGCTTTGAGTACCTTTCAGAACAGAATACTTTAAATATTATTCTAAACCCTTGTTTACAAATAACTGCTTCTTCTACGTATGGTTGTTGTTAATTATCTAGGTTCACTAGGTTTACTAGGCACACGAAAATATTTAACGCAGACGAATATTGTAAAATATTTTTGTTCTGGTTATATGATATGATCCCCGACAAAAAAATGATGTTTCCAAGCAAATCGATTATTTATTTTGGCTTTTCTTGAAATAATTATTTTCAGATTCAGAGTAATTGCATCTTTTGACATCAACAAATGACATATCTCCAAATATGATGTTTATCGTGTTGTTGCAATTTTCTATTACAGCTTTTGTTTTACTTAGCTGGTGGTTACGATTTAAGCGTGTTAGATCATGTAGTGTTTAATTGTATTTTAACGGTTATAATTTTAAAGTAAACAAACATACATACATAGATACATACATCATATATTTGCAACTGTTTTTATTTGAAGTTAATTTTTAAATGCTATCAGATAAAGTTCTATTTTCGGTGGTTCTTGCTCCAAAATAATAAAAATGGCATTGTATTTGAAGTCTAAGTTATTCTTAATAGGTAAGAACTATATTTACAATACAAAAAAATATTTAAAAAAAGGTACCCAAACCTAATTCACATTTATATGGCCAAATGAAAAGTGATGAAGAAAGTGTCAAGCCGAAACATTTCATTACATATGTAACGGAACGCAAGAAAAGTTGGCAAATAGTTATTTATTACTATTACTAGAATACTCTAGTAATTCATTTACATATATAACTCATGCTGAAAAACTTTCTGTTTATTTCTCTCAACTACTATACTCTTTTGAAGAATTATCCCATAACGCCTTCCGCTGAAAAACTTCACTTATTACAATTTCACTGTTTATTCATTGTTTTTGTTGGTTTATTAATTAGATTATTTAGATTTTAATTAAAATAATTACCAAAAAAAAACACAATAACTCACTTTTAATAATGAACCTGTATTGAGAAACAAATTTCAGCACGTGCGTGTATTAAAATTGATTTGATATACATGCAACACGCTCTCAATTAGTCGCTGGGACTCACGCAAGCAAAAACTTGCTGCTCTTAACCACAACTACATAAATTAATTTAACAAAACACACGCTCTTAATTACTCGCTGACACTCACGCAAGCAAAAATTTACTACTCTTAACCACAACTATACATAAATTAATTTAACTAAACACACGTGCAAGCAAAACGCTATATTTTTGCTTACATCGTAACCACCACTTTCAGATGATTTTATACTCATTTTCTGAATTCTGCACATTAATGTAACCATTTAATTTTGATCATTAATACATACTGACTGATATTTTGGTTATTAAATCCTTATTAGGACTCATGTAGCAGGTATACATATTTAGTTTACTTATAATCCAGTTAGAGCCTAGTTAGATGGTTTTTTGAGATTCAATTGATACCTCTAGCAGCAGCAGTGATTGTTCTTCACTTATTTGGATCGCTTATACCTAAACAATTTTGCTGATCAACTGATTATCGCAACCAGTGAGTGTCTGCAACAATATAAAATAGAAATAATTTGTAGAATGTAAAACATGGTATTTTATTAAACAGCATTTTAATATTAATATTGTATTCCCTTGTACAAAACATTTTTTACAAAAAAAAAATTTTCTTTCGATGGCGCTGTACCTATAACTACTACATATAATAATAATGATGGATGATGATTTACCAAAAAGATAATATTATAATGAAAAATTAGGCGTGTCCACAAAATATATACTCATTTTATACCCATACACTAAATTAATTTCTATTGAGTTGAAGAATTTTCATTTTAATTAAATTATGAAAAAAAAAAAGAAAAAATAACAAAAAAAAATTTTTTTTTTGTTTTTATTTTTAAATCACATAAACTCAAATTAATTTTTGAAATATTTTTAAACTAAAATAATTGTAATTTCTTTGAACAATAGTGCTTAATTATTATCAAATTGTATTCCCGGTCATTATTAAATAATTAAAAAAAAATAAAAAAAAAAAAAATAAATAAATAAATTTTCGTATTTAAACTCCATTCTTTAAATTTTATTTCATTAATATTTCCTGCTAAACCATATATTTGTTTTCCACTGAATCCATTTTTTTTTTTTATTTTTTTTTTATTTTTTCTTATATCTACAAAATTAAATGTCACTTGAAAATTATTTAAAAAAATAAAAATGGTAGAAAAATTTTCAAATAATTAAAATTTTTGTGACCTCATTCAATTTATTTTCATTTCTTATTAAATAATATCCCATTATTATATGTGTGATTTTCGAGCAATATTTAATTTAAAATTCATTACGCTACATTATAACAATAAAAACAACAACAAAAACAAAATTTTTCATTATAATATCGTGCCAAATTGATTCTTGAAATACATCTGAGGTTTATTTTTCTCTATGCCCTTTTATTAAATTTTTTCATGTTGTTGTTGTTGTTTTCTTTGTAATTTTTTACTTCTGGATCAGTAGCATCACCTCTACTGACTGACTGCCAAACCTTTTGTTTTAAAATTGCGTTGAAATGTGTATAGTGTAATGTAACGTACAGTACAGTGTTGCTGTTGAATAATATTTTGAAGCTGTACTCTCATTTTATCTCACATTTTTTCTATAAAAACAACAAAAATAATAACAATAAAATAACAACACTATTCTACTCTACATTACATTTTTTGCTATACATTATTTTTATTGTTGTTTTCATAGTTGCAGTGTTGTTAATTTGTTGAATTGTTAATGACTTCAGATCTGATACCATTCTGATATTTTATCTTTTCTTGTTTTTGTGTTTTTTTTTTTTTTTGTTTTTGGTCCCGGAAGAAGAATAAGTACAGAGATCAGAGAATAAAATAAAAAGTCAAGAATCAACAAAACGTGATCTGATTTTTGTTCTATATTTTTTTTCTGTTTTTTTTTTTGTTTTTTAGACTTTCTGTTTTCATTTTTGCTATAGCTAGGAATTATTTTTTGTTCTACGCAAAAGGTAAATATTTTTTAAATTTTTTTTTTATTTTTACTTGCTTTTCTTTAGCTTGCAATGTTATTTATTTGTAATGTTCTTGAGTAGTGTGATAGAAGAGCTCTTCAAGAAGGTTTTGGATTTTGACAAATTGATTTAAACATATTGATTAACATATGAAAAACAAAATTGATTTAAGCTAGTGTTGCGATAAGCTCATCGCAATGCAAAAATTATACTTTATATAGTAAGAAATTTTAAAATATTAAAAATAATATCCTCCCATTTTATATGTATTCGTAGGTAAAATTTAAAAGTGTTCAAAGAATGGAATAATATACTACAATCATATTTTAATAATATTTTTTATACTTCGTCTTCGTCTATTAGCTAACCATACAAGTTATAATAAAATACTACTAAAGGACCTTTTCTACTTCGCTCATTATTTTAGTTAATCGTGAAGTGTGCAATAAGGACTCTGGGACCAACTCTCACTTAACATGTAGTCAAGTTCACAGAATTAATTAGTTAAACGCAGGTTTAAATTTCCAAGAGGGATGGATTTGTAGCTATTATTTGTATTATGTAGCTTAGTTTTATCATTACTTATGACTTTTTGGGGTACGAATTAGTCTATTAAAAATTATTGAAAATGTTTTCAAAATTGGATACTTCGCTATTGATTTAATTAGTTACGGCCCACAGGTTACCAAAATTATTTGTTACAAAAATTATAAAACATTTCTCCATCATCAGGACAGTACCAAAATGCTATTAGAAGCATATAGCTAACTTGCTTAATATACAAGTTATCATTTGAAAAAACGTTAAAATTGTTTTTGAAAAAAGCTGAATTGGACAAATTTCGATTTCTTGATATAATCTAGAAGAACAAGAACTTTCAATTGCGTCACTTTAAAAAGACTAATGATGAAGAGTATTTTTTGGTGTTAACAAAAACTTTTTCAATGGAAATTCAACGAGGTAGAGTTAACGATTTTTCAGATTTTTTTTTGTATCGGTTTAAACATAAAACTATGATTTTAAGGCATTCCGTTCAAATCCCTTTGACACAGCTTTAAAGATGTAAGCTTCGCACAAGCTTTTCAATACTTCTTTTGTCTTAGAACAAGATTCTGGGATCTGAGTAGACCCTTCCTAAACAATATTATAGGTACATTGTTAGAAGTAGAATTAGTTATCTAATTGACTTTCTAAATCGTACAGCTTAGCTAGCGTAATGAGTTTATTTAAGTAATTTTATAAAACCAACAACTACAACAAATACATCGATGAATTCGTGGCCATCGAAAAGACACAACTAAATTTTGATTTCTAATTAAGGTTCTAATAAATTTCCCTACTTACCTAAAATATACAGATTAGATTAAATTAGATTAGGTACTTTTTGGATAGGATCTGTTCCCTATATCACCGCATCCGCAAATGGCCTTATTGTGTTTATCAGTATTGATGCTATTAATCATGTGAGTCCTTAAATACACGTGGTTTAGAGATCACGCTCAGGATATTCTTCAATGATGGCATGGTGAACAGCTTCCATTATTCGGGGAACGCTGTTCGCATGTGGTAACATCCTCTACGAGTGAGGTCTTCGTATTCGCAGAGCAGATGTTCAATAGATTCTTCATCTATTTGACATATTGTGAACAATTTGTTTTCTGTTAGGCCCATTTTATAAAGAATATAGATACTGTTTTACTAGTCAGTGGCCTTTTATTGTCCCTCTGCCATGATACGGATCTGATAGAAACTTAAAAGAGTTTTAGTTTCCTTGAGCGAGCATTTTGGAATAAGCATTTTTAGTTGAAAATTTCCAGGAATGTTGATCCATAGCTTTTCGCTCCATTCAAGCTTTCAACTACATCTTGGCTGTGCTCAAGGGAATCTCACAAAATGGACTTGGCCGTATGAATGGCGTTTCCGATGTCTTTCTTACTAGATATTCTGCAGATTCATTTCCTGCTATGCCAGAATGCCCTAAGTTACCACATTATTGTGACTTTTTTGCTTTCGCTATGGTTTTAAGTATTTCAATAAGTACATTCCCATAATAGCTCTAATGTTATAGTGTATGAATTGATAGCTACTATAGATGCTAACCAAGAAAATATAGGCGTTACGTTTTTTGTAATTCCTTCTTAATTTCTCTTGCACTGAAAGTTCAATAACATGTACTTCAGTCTGAAAAACTGATATGTTTGTGGAAACTCCCGATCCTACTCTATACGTTTTATTAGAGCCATAAAATATAGCTATCACAATAAATGTATACTTCTGGATTCAATTATTGTACTATTTTATATTGAAAAGCCACAAATAACACCGCTTCAACTATTTTTTTTATTCTTACCTAAAAAGGATAAATACTGCTTATATGCTAAGGGATTCGTTATTTAAATTTGCATTTAGATGAAAATGTTTTTATATTAAATTTTAAATTGGAAAGTACGTTCTTTCTATGAAATTCAAATACATCAACTGCAAAGAAAATGTATAGAAGTCAAACTTAGCCGAATCAAATGTGGTCCCGGTCGCTGTAACAAAATGTCCGGTTCGAAAGAAAAACTTCATTGTTGAGTGTACGTAATTGTAGTGCTCTCGCCAAACAATTAATTTGTTCATTTAATTCGAGTTTCATACTTACCACCACATCCCCAAATTTTAACTATTATTCAATTATCGATTGTATGTATTATTGTCATCAATAGTTTTTTTTTTCAATTGTTTAATTAATAGATATATAATAAATATTCTTATATATCTATATAATACTTACTTAAGTGGCCAACAGGCCATATAGGTCATGATGGGCGCCATAGATGTATCATTGCCTTGGATATATAATATGCTTATTAAAAATATTTTAGTCAAACTTACTTCTTTTGAAAATTGAAATATATTTCAATTGAAATTTAAACATTTTGATTGACATCTACTCTATAATAAATACAAATGGATCTACCCGATTATAATAATAATAGACACCAAATAATATATGAATGGTATTTTAATTGCTGGCATTAATAATTGTGTACGCAATTGTATGTATATTAAAATGTAATGTAACCTTCCAGTAATGGAGAGTCGATAATAATTATTGGATAAAATTGTTATTATAGTTGAAAAAAAAAATCATTTATATTTTAAGTACATTTTAAATGCCGCGTTGCTTCATTCATCCAATGCCATTGTTTTATTAATGTTTGTACATTAAAAAAATTTAAAAAAGTTTAAAGTATTTTGTTGTAATTATTAAAAAGCTCTTTTCTTTTAAATTGGATCCTTTCATATTGAAAAATATTTTTTATTTTTTTAAATTTTATATTATAATTAAAAATTCAATATAATTATTTATAGTTTCATAAGTGAATATAAAGACAAAGATATCAATCAAGCTCTGATGTGAAATACAAAAAAAAAAATAAATTATTTAACAATATAAAAATAAGAAGAGTGTCTTTTTATTACATAATTATTCTTAAAAGGAATATGGAGATTTTATTTCTCGTTAAAATAATGCTTAGGGATTAAAAAAATGTTTACTAATTGATTACAATTAATATAATATTCATACATAAGTGATTCATCAGTTGATTACAACCATTTTGTCATATTTTTTTATTCATCTTCTATAATTAAGCAAATTTTTTGTTACCCTATAATAAAAATCTATTTAATTGGACTATGTGAAATATCACCCAAAAATTTAATACGATAAAACACCCCAAATTTTTGGGTAAAAATTCATAATGCAAAATAGCCCGAAAAAGGACGAAATTGCTCAAAATGAAGTTTATATTCTGAATATATTTCCGTCTCAAAATATTTAGTAATATTTCATAATTAATAGGTACATGACTGTTCATAGTGAGTATTTAAGCCTTTTCCAGGATTCCAGAAAACTGTACAAGAAAAACGTTTTATAAATTTAAGATAAAAATCTAAATTATTTTAGAAAAAATGAATATACCTCTATTTTGTATGAAAGAGGATATGCAGTGAAAAATTTCGTAATTGGAGATAAGGCCTTTGCAGAATCTAATTATATGAAAGAAAATATGAATACTTGTTAAAAAAATTCTTTTCGCTACTTTATAGATCGGTGGTTGACCGAACCAGTGCAACGCGATTTGGCGAAACATCCCTATAACACTCTGACACTGTTTTGTATAGGTAAAAAATAATAATTCTTGTGCCATTTACTTTGTGTTCAAAATAGGATTAACAACATTGCTTACAGTATCTATCTCTAACAACAAATTTTAAATATGCCGCTCACAGACCAAAACTTTGAGTTCGCCTTAATATGATTTATATTTTTTTTCACAGAAAAAATACATTTTATAAAATAGGCTCTATGTGAAACATTTTAAAAAATAAAAATGAAACATTTTTGGTATGTTTAACTAATTTTATTAAATATCTTAATCTATTGTGGTTATTACACCATCACCAGAAGAATGATCAGTCAATGTACAGTACGTCAATAAAAGCTAAATATAAATAAATCAGTCTAAGTGTACCTTGAAATAAATATAAAATAAAGGACCACGAGCAGAACAAAAACCAATAATGTAAATAATATTATCGCATAGTATGAGTATGAAAATGTTAGCACGTTCGTACATTTCGTGACTGTCAATCGATAATGATATTTAAAATTTTGTAAATGAATGTGAAGTTTACAAGCTCAAGAGGTAACGTGGAAACTGAAAATTGTAATAACCAAATGGCCAAAAGTACAGTACTCGTTTGTACGCTTTCATATTAATATTTCAAGTTTTTAAGGCCATAACATCTATGTTTTCTACACGCACTTACAAAACGATGGAGGTGTTATACGTTCAATATATTTTTTGTGCACAACAAAATTGGTGCTGGACATTTTAATGCATACTTGTTCAAAAAAGTTTTTAATAGGAAGGGGCTTGTGCTATGAATTAACCAGTCTACCACCAAGGTTTACTGGGCTAGCAGAAAAAGCCGTTCAATTAGTCAAAAACGTTTTGGTCAAATGTTTTGTTTAAAACGACATAATTCGTTATCGCTTAAAGATAAAATTGAACAATATTTATACAATTATAGACCATTCACAGCCACGTCCAAATCCCCGATCAAATCGCCACAAATCGCATGATTGAAATGACTGAAATGGACATCAAAGCGTAATTTGACATAATAACATTTATCAATGACAGAGACCTGCAATTCTGAAATGGATGGGGAAATACAATAGACCTTAAGAGGTCGCGCTTACTTAGAACTCCCCAATTTACTAAAAAAAAAACTTCCGGTAGAATTTCTATTTTCTTATTAACCAAACAAATTATATTGATTTGATTAATCCAAAAGATAAGGAGAATATACATAGAGTGTTCAAAAATAAAATATAACGAAAATGTAATAGATAAAAGTGAATCTAATATAAAAAAAATGTAATTTTAAAATAATAAATCTAAGGCAGAAGATATTGTATATTATATGGAAATGAGTTTAAACATTTTTTCTCTGAATACGAACTAAAGAAAAAACAACTTGTAATAAATTAACATATTTTTAATAAAAGTACATGGATTAGTAAAATTTGTACATAAAAATCAATTAAAATAATAAGATATTTGTATCAGATATTAATTTTAAAAAATAATGCAATTTTAAAAACTTTAGAAATGTTAATGTTGAAATAAATAAACCAGTAGAATGTAAATATCATACCAAAATTAATAAAAATAATGACAGTAATATTTCGAATCCTTAGAAGTACAATGAAATCATAGAGATGCATCGCTGAAGAAGGAAAAAAAAAAATAAACTCGCAAAGATTTAGATTAACTGTGAAAAGATAGATATTTAACAAAAATTATTTTGGATTTTGTGAGGTTCTAATAAATTTTTTATCTGAATACAGCCCTGTATTATATATAAATAATTGCAATAGATTTTATATATAACAGTAATATATCTATACTATATAGAAAATTAAATGTATGTTGGTTTATACGCAAGAAATATTTCCCACTTGAACTGGAGATTTGAAATTTTCAATAATGGTAGAGTTTAGGACCATCTATCATATAGGGAAAAATCGAAAAGTTCCAAAGATTTTTATTTTAGATTTTTTTTTTTTTGACGTCCCTGTGTGTTCGTGTGTGTAAAATGGCCAAATTTAAACAAAATTTGCAATATTTTTTTATAACTTGTTTTTTTGTTTAGTACCTCTCTTTGATATTTATTCATATAATACGATCCTTGATAGAATTTGTATATGAATCCATATATATATGGTATATATTCATACACACAATGTTACTCACATAGTCACGTATTATAATGAAATTTGTTTTTTAATTTTTTTTTCTTTTTTTTTATATATATACATATTTACACCAACTAATAGATTTTTTAAGAAATTAAATGAAATTTTAGACTACTATTTTTTATTATTGTTTTTAAACTTATGCGAATGCCCATAATTGAAACAATTTTTTTTTTACATAATTAAAGAAAATTTAATTTCCTTAAAAAAAATCCTCGAAAGCCTATACGGCGATTAGTGTTTAAGAAGTTATGAACTATTTTGTCACCACACTTCCTGTTTTTCTGCAGTAAATTTTTTTATTTTTAATACACGTATTTTTATTTTATTCATAAAAAAAAAACAAAAAAAATTCATGAGGAGGTAGGTAGCAAAGAACACCAAACATTAAACATATTATGTGTTAGAAGAATAAAGCAACACACATTTTTAAACTATTCTAATTTATTAAAATTTCGATTTTAGAGTGATGAGTTCAAATTGTTTTTGGTTGGTTTTTTTTTTCCAAACAGAACCAATTTTTTTAAAACAAATTTTTTATACATACTGCACTCCTAGGTTCGCCCCAATTTTATCAATTCAAGGAAATTGTAAACACAAAAAGAAAACCGCAAAAATTTGTTTTCTGTGTTTTTTATAGTGTTTACAGATACAAATGTAGGGTACAGATACAGTGTAGGTCTATATTGCCTAACAGAGCAATATACTCTTGCCATAATATTGCCTGCTTTACAGTTATTAATTATGGTTATTAACAATGAATTAGAAACAATAAAATTGTTATACGTATAAAAAAGTGAACAATATTTTAGTTACATTCTCCCTTTCTTTGCACTGCTATTGGGAACAATTCGAAAACTGAATGTTAGTCGTATAAAAAAAAAAACAAATATTCCTATTTTAAACTGGAGAAAATAGAATACGATATAAAAAATTCAAAAAATGTTGTATGGGATAGCGAAAAGATGCAAAAAAAAATAATAATAAGTTTCTTCAGGGAGATAAATGTATGAAAAAATTCGAATTCCGAAAATCCAGTTTGTAGTATCAAAAAAGGATGATACTACCTTCGGATGAGTGCACATTGGCTAATATATTACGGGATCTGCGAAATAATAACCACATTATAGATGGACATATATATTCCAGTCATTCAGAAAGACTGATAAATTAAGCGCTTCTCTCATCGTTAATTTTATGTAGCGTGCTCGACAGCAAGTAACAAAAACAAAATTTTTATTTTAAGTCCAGCAAATAAGACCAAAAAATATTGTGTATAAAATACTGCTTTAATTTGACAGTATCACTGAAGCTACAATAATTACAAGGATAAATATAAATTACGAGCTTAGTCACTTTTAATAAAATTCAGGTTACAAAATGTTGACGAGACCAAATTACTTATATAAATATTGTTATTTGATCAAATAGGTGTGATTAGCTTTACTATAGCAGGTATATTTACTTTACCTTATTGTGACCACGCCGCCGATTGTGTATTCACGAATATTTGGTGATCATGCAAAGTTCCATTTTTTGAACATGAGCGTTGCAGTGCATGCTGAGACTTTGCTATATTATATTTCAAAATTCTAAATCTAATATATTTTGTGTTGGACCCAAACAGCGTCCGGTGACTTTGCTAGTCTATATTCATAAGCAGATCAATAAGAATTAAATAGATTTAAGTCGGTCCAAGCGTAACTTTGAAACGAATCGAAATTCAGAAATATGAAACATAACAAGAAGCGAATATAATATTGCGAAAGCAGGAATACGCCTTAATTCATCATTTTCAAGACTTTTTGAAATTTTTCAAACATTTTAAAGAAAAAATCTAAATATTCTTTACGAAATTTATTTATCTAATAATTTCCTATTCTAATTCAAATTATATATACATAAAATGATATAATACTTAATACAACTTATAGTATACAAGGATTGTTCAAGACTACTATACTTTGTATAAAAATTTATTATGAAATTATACACTCTTCTAATACAAAATAAATTAAATTTAATTTTTTTTTTTTGTTATTTTTTTTCTTGGTTTTGGTGAAAAGCTAGAAGCGAACATAAATTTTCCACCAAACAAAGTTTTTATCAGTTAAACTACAAACACGAATTTTCCCTACATTATTTTTTTCATTTTTTCTTCTTGTTTTGTACAATATTTATTTTTCGTTTTTAACGACTTCATAACGACCTTGAGCTAAAAAATAAAATTTATTTAAAATTATATAATTATCTCAAAAAATTATATTAATTTTATTTTATATAATAAATAAATCTATCTTGATAATAGAAATCTAACAAAAAAAAAAAACAAAATTTTTTCAACTAATATGTATATTTTATGTATATGTATTATGAAGCTACATAATAGTATATCCACACACACACACACACACACCTATTACATATATTTAAAATCTGAAAATAAACGAAAATATCACGATCTATTCATTGCCATTCACTCATTTTGATGGCTTTATGTCCTTAAAATTTAAAATGCCTGTCATTTCATCACCTTTTCTTCTTCTTTTTCTTCTCCATTTTCGGTACACTATATTTTGATATTCTCTTTAATTCAATTCATTTTATTTGGGATGGTGATGATGATGATGATAATGATGATGATTATTGTGATGATGATGATGATAAAATATCTCCTTATTAAATAAATGTCCTTTAAATGTCTAGTGAAATTTAAGACAACAAGAACAAAGGATACAACAAAAATTTCATTGAAGAAGAGAATTGAAAGAAAGAAATGAAAAAAATGTGAACACAACAACAAAAATTGTATACTACTGACTGGAGTATTGCAAAATATTCGTTTTATATTATTTCTATTTTGTTTTTATATATATATATATATATAATTTTCTTAACCATCTTTTAATCTGTCATCAATTCAACAAGTCCCGCTATCACGTTATAAGATGATTCGACCAACCGTTAAAAAATAAACAGAAATTCATAAAAACAATTATAATATAAACAATAACAATAACAAACAATAAAAATAAACTTTAAAAATAAAACCGGAAAATTTTCATCAAATTTTAGTTTTTTATTATTGTTGTGTATTGTTTATGTATTGTTTTGTTTTTACTTGATTGAAGTTTTGAAAAAGTTGATAATTTAATATTAGTATGAAATGCTCTAAGCCAAAATGTTTTTTTTTTTTTTTGTTGTCCATGTTAATATCAAGTTGAACTTTAAAAACAGAGTTAAATAAGACTAACCAAAATTCAAAACTAGGAATTGTCTATAGGTAGTCTGTCACTTAGGTATTTTAGTACGATTATGAGTATTCTATCCAGTAGTAATTAGATCGATGAAACACTCCTTTAATAATATGGGTAAATATAGATTTTGAGAGAGGTTAAAAAAAATTGGAGGATCGCAATGTGCTTTTGTAGGTAGATTAAAATTTTTAAATTCAAGCTTTAGTATAACAGTTATTAATTTATTCGTTTATTAAATACTTAAGAGATGAAATTGTCATTTGAATCTATTTAAAATGATAGTCAAATATATGTATATGTATGATTAAATGCATTATGTTTATTTTTAAATTCTACATTTGGTATCTTTTTAAACTCGATGTTATATTTTTGACTTTATTGATGACCATCAATGAGTACACAATAATAACATATACATTATTTTGTTATACAACAACAATAAAAATAACAAGTCAATGCGAATCAGTAAAATATACTTTAAAAAATTATTCTTATATCTTGGGTATTACAGCATGAAGTGAATCTTGACCAAGTTTACTGTGGTCTTGATCTTGGACAACTGTCTACCTTAAGTCTAATTCTTCGACAATAATTATCCTCGACTGACTTTTATCATCTTATTTTATATCTTGCCACATTTTACTATACCGCCTCTATTTTTTTTAATGACTCTTAGCCAATGTCTTGCCTGTATATTTTGCCTTTAGATGCAGGCTTTTGTGGCTTAAAAACATTTATAAACATTTTACTTTTTTAATTGGTTCTTCTTCATATTTTATCATTTTAGCTTTTGTGGTTTAAAAATTTTTTGTATAAAATTTATCTTTTTAATTAGTTCTTCTAACTCCTGCTTTGTTCTAAGTCGAAATTCTTCAACACATCATTTATTTTGGGATCCAATATTTTATCCAACGATTTTCATTACTAATTCGATTATCGTCCAGACTCCTCAATTATCGATTATGGTCTTTTGTACTCTTAAATTAATTTGCTTGTTTCGAATCTTGGATTTGAAAAAACCTTTGTTGAAATAGAAACATTTTTGCGCTCCTTTTATTCCATTGTTAATGATTGTCAAATATGATATAATTTTTTATTATTTCATAAGTGGCATAGGTGTATCTATACATACACTTTATTATTACTACAAATTAATTAATTATTAAGTTTTGATTTGATTGCATTGGCTTTGTGTCCGCTCATCTTTATATACTTAACTATAACTTTGTCTCAATGTCGTTAATATTTAGTCTTAACAATAGCAACTTCTTTTACTAATTGGTCAGAAATATTTTTGTGGACGAATGTTGAAATTAAACAATGCGAAACAGAGAACACCAGGTGGTAAAATGAATTTAGAGAAGTTGCTACTGTTAATAAATAAAAAAACTTAAATTAAATCTATGGAATAGAACCTCGTTTGAAAACATTAGTATAGTAGAAGTAATAGCAGAAGTGCTAGTACTGTTAGAATTTATAAAATTCAAAGGTTTGTATTAAGCATAAATAAATAAAAGACTACCGTTGAAATAAATGGCATCAACGAATGGAAAACAATTGGTCAAAACAAGTCAGAATGTCAAAAGATTGTAAACATTGTTAATGCTCACCTTGAAATGTTTCACAAACTATGATTATATTTATATTCTATCACTTTCATCCTCATTTTTATAAAACACAATGAGTAGAGCGTAGAAAGAATTTAAATTTCGATCGTGTTATCTCTGATATGCTTCACTTGTCACCGTTACATGAAATATTCTGCATTCCAAAACTCAATATTCGATTTATTACAATTTAAAGCTATAGCAGTAGCCTTGCAATACGATCTGTTCTAAAACAGCCCGTTTTTTGGCATATTTCATCTTCTTATTTAATTGATCCCCATCAGGCTTTTTCAGCAATACTGGTGATAATTATAAACTCAAACCTAACAGGCAAACCAGGGGCACGTTGAATGTTCAAATCTAAAATATCTTTTTAGGCGTATAAAATTTACGATATGTATATATATATTTTCTCTTAAATTTATAAGTATTATAAAGTTTTTAACTGTAAAATTTTATTACAGTTAACAAATGAATTACAAAAAAAAAAAAAAAAAGTTAAACTAAAAAGTTTTAATACCCAAGCCATAATATTTAAACGGAAAAAATGTTCAAATCATAAAAATTATTATTTGATTCTCCTAAAATTATGTAAAAGAGAGCAAAATTATATTATGGTACCTACCTACATACCTTGCCTACATTATCAAACAAAACAAAAACAATTTCTTCACAGTCGGTTATCTCTTTTTCTCATAATACCGTTTTTTTCTTTTTTTTTGTATTTCTTTAAAACCCCCATTTTTCCTTTTTCGTTCAAGTATTTAAGTATTTTTTAAGAAGTTAAAGAAATTATTTTTAAATTTGATAAAAAGAAAAATTAAAAAAAAAAAAAAAGAAAATAAAAATTGAAAAAACTTTTTGTTGAAAATGAAATTTGTTTTGCGTTTCCTGTTATTATTATTTAACATTATAAAATAACAAAATAACAACATTCTTAACTGTTTTCTACTATTTTAAATTAAAATAGATAAAAAGTGTATAAAAAACAATTCAGTTTTTTTAAAATTATAAAAATGAAATTAAATTTATTTTGATAATAATTATTATAAAGTTTTCCCTTTTTTGCATAACTACCGGCGAATATAAATTTTATTTTGAAAATTTTCCACTTAAATGAAATTTGGGAAAAAACTTTCAACAAATTTTTTTTCAAGTGAATTTGTAAAATATACTCGCATATAGCTAGTTTAAGAAATTAATGAATATTATATTATTGCTAATTTGTATAAATTAATTATTTTTATTGAATTATCTATTTAGTTCATTTGGATTCAATCGACAAGGATTAGGTATAATAAATTATTATATAATTAAATAAATTGTTTGTAAATTCTATTTCATTTCACATTTTCTCAACTAAATTCACATCTTTCTATTCTGTTTTTTCTTTAATTCTTAAATCAAATTTTTTAATCGAAATAAAAGCTAAATTTATCTTATATTGATGTTTGAGGAAGCTAGAAATTCAAAATTATACTCTTCTTTCATAAACTTTCTTTGCCTTCCATACCCATCTGAATTTCATTTCAATAAACCTCTGGTATATTTCCACAATCTTTCTAAATACTTACTATGGTACATTTATTACTTGGAAAATAGGGAATAGATCTTATTTGGAAGACTGTAGAGTTTTGAAATCATAATTTCAAAAAATAAGTTACAAAGTTAATTACATAATATGGGATTGTAGATTGTAGATTGTGTATAATCGGGTAGGAGAGGGGTATATATGTCCACTATATCACCGCAGCTTATTATGATTACCCGTATTTGTTGGTGCCGGTTACTGTTCTGAGTCTTTAAGAGTACCTAATTTTGTGATCATACTCAACATTTTCTTCAATGGTATGCTGGAAACGTCCCATTGTTCGGAGAATGCTGTTACCAAGTAGCAAAGTCTGCTACGAGTGAGCCCTTCACATTCACAGAACAAATGTTCAATAGATTAAATGTATTGGATGAATAAAACAAAAGCAAATCCTATAAATATATATAATTTATTCAACAAGATCTCCAATTCAAATTATTTCTTCTTCTTTTCATTATAGGACTACGTCGTATTTATTAGCAATGTTATTATTCCATCTTTTTTTTATTCAGTTCAGAAACTTCCTAGCAATTGATATTCACCTGATTGCTTCTTGCGCTCAAGCCAATGCAAAACTATGTCGTTCAATTCGTCCGATATAGCATCTTCATTCACATTTCGAAATCGATATAGAACTGTATCCGGGGCATCGCAAATATTTTTAATATCCACATTCTGCAACGATTTCTATGATTTGTCGTGCAATTTATTATGGGTTGATGGATTTTTGCAAATATGATTATGTGTGCTTATAACGTTTTCCACATGACGTAATAAAATGATCTTATTATCTTCTAAAGAAGATTAACTAAAGATTAGGATGTGTTTGTTTACAAGTTCTTTAGTGTCGACGTTTAGGTTTCTATACGATAAAGTGTAATGACGAATAGAATGAAGAATTTATCACTCAATTTAAAATTTAACTTTACCATTATAAAAACTTAAAGATATAGATTTAAAAAATAAGTAAGGAAAGTTATTTATTTAATATTTTGATAATAATTGTAAATGAGTTTTAGCTCAGCTCAATCAACCTGCGCAATAAAAGAGGTACTATTGTTCGCTATATCCTTCGTTCGATATATCGTTCGATATATCCTTCGTATTATTTATAAAGAATTTTCCTATAGTCCAAATTCTTATTCTAGTTGGCTAAGCTCAAGCCAAGTGCTCGTGAATATCTATCTTTCTTCAAATCATTACAGCTGAACTAAAAAGAATACCTATTTGGAATAATACCTAATTGTTTGCATTTCGTATTAGCCAGTATTTTCATCAATACTAAAACTAAGTGAGAAATTGATTTTTTTTATTTATATTATTTGAATACCACGTTTTCCAAAGTATGTGTAATTTTTTGATCTAATTTTCTTTCTGTTATTAACAAGTAAAAGACATACAATAAAAAAAATTTAATTTCTAATAATTAAGTGTGCTACTTTTTGGCAACAACTGTTGCGTACCTACTTGCCTACTTTTATAATATCATATAGAATATAAAATTTGCATTTCTAGATATGATTTAGTAAATATTATACGTATTGTAGAAATATATGTCACTAGATGATGATAATATAGTGCTGAAATAAGGAATGTAATAAATTATCGGGTTGGATAATTAATTTTGCATTAAATAATTCTGTGTAAAAAATAAAAAATAAAACAATTCAGAATTTTGGTACAATCACCATGTTTTCTACTCTTATTTTTGTTTCTTTTGTGTCAGCGAATGTTCTACTATTCATCACTATTGTATAATACTAGACCATCAGGAATCTTATATTAATCCCTTGCAGCATACAAAATTCACCATTACCTAATACCCGAGATTTTGTACCCTAACATACATCTAATAATGCTATACTACTATAATGCATAATTTTTATAATATTCTTGCTCTAAGGATAAATTTGACAATAAAAATAAAAATTGATTACGAATGTCTTTAACGGTTTACAGGAGGTGATATTTTCAGTTAAATATAGATATTCAAACTTCAACATTAAATCGATTTTATCGTATATCATTAAAAATTTAAATTTTTATAGAAAATCGAAAAATCCTAATCAAATTAATTTAACTTAATCCAAATAAACAAAAAATAGAAAAAAACGATACGCAACAGTAAAAAATATATATATATATATTACGTATATATATTTTAATAAGATTTATATTCGTTGAAAAATTTTTCTCAATTTAACAAAGAATAAATTTTCTTCAGGATAATTTATTTATTTTCAACAAGTTATCATTTTTTGTATTTTTTTTTTTTATTTTTTTTTTATTACTTCTAACAAAAACCATATTCACATAAAATCATATCGGATAGGATATCCTTAGTTATAAGTTTATTTTTATATTTTTAATACATTTACATATTTAAATAATTTTTAAGGAAATTTTCACTAAATTTTTTTTTTTTTTGTTTGTTTTTTTTTTTTTTTTGCTTTTGATCTTGTCCCATTATAAGTTAGCTACTCATACTATTCGGGATCATGAATATTATAATATCTATATATATATTTATTTTTTTTATTTTATCTTTCGATTTGAATTTATTGCCTTTACGTCCACAATATATTCTCAATATATACGTATGCTTATGTATACATGTACATAGATGCATATATACACATAGTATTTATGTAAAGAAAATATTTTTTTTTAAATAATAAACCAAAATCATTTTTTATATGAGCCGATAAGTCTTCAGTAAGTCTACAAAATCGACATACTTCAATATTAAACTATCAGAATGATTTGAAATATAATATACCAATGTGATAATCATATAATGGTGTATATATACTATATATTATACAAATTCAAAAACATTAATAAATTTTACAGGGTGGTGATAGAAATTGGGGAAATTTGATAATAGCTTCTATTATCCAGGATATAAAATTAAGCAATAAGTTTTCAAGTATATGACTTATATTTTGACACATTCTATTCTGACCCTCTTCACTTATATTTTTCGTTTCGCATTCATCACTGGAATAATATTAAATATTACTAATAATTGTGTTATAGTTTAATAGTTTGTCTTTAATTTTCACCGTCATCTTCTTTATTATCGTCTAACCTTTTCAGTGCGGCATATGGTGCTACACCTTCGGATGAAATATAGTTTAAATTTGTGTGAATTAAATTTTAATTGCCGGAAATAAATAATTTTGAATTGTAAACAGTTGTTTTAAAATAAAGTAGGAGTGTGCTTAGAAAAAAAAAGGAATTGTACTATGTGGTAAATCCAAATTCCGTGAGAAATAATCTACAAGACGATAGGTCGTGCTACTCTTACACCATGCAGAATAGTAATAGAGTAGACTAATAATATGCTTTGTCAAAATTTCCCATTACAAGAAAATCAGTTATGCTTTCCCAAATATTGGTATCCCAAACAAAAATGTTTCCGAATATCCTTTTTATACAGATTTGAAATTTGAAATTAGAAAAGGTTGGCTTCTAAATAAACTTGTGAGGTACAAAAATGCCCAATAAATTACAAATAGGGTATTACACGACAATAAAAAGAATGAAGAAGTGAAATTATAGGGCAAAGAGCGTCCTTCCAATCAAATTCCAAGAGAAGGTAAAAAAAAACAAATTTTAATTTTACGATTCCATACAATATATTTCTACTTAGATGGCCATCATTTTAGGCCAGCATCATCAACATCCTCCATTTTTTTCTGTCACGGGCTGCTTCTCTCAAGTTGAAAATAATTTTTTTTAAAATCTGTCGATACTTTGTCTCGACAACGGATTCAAAGGTTCTCCTCTTAGCTGGAGCATTTTTGTTCATCCGTTCTAGGTATCCGAACCACTGTAGTCTCTTGCCTTTAACAGTTTTTGTAACTACGCCCACTTCATTATACAGCTGAATAAAGTTCGGCATTATATCTTATCCTCCCAACCCAATCGTCGTTTTTAGATAAAGAATATAAATCATTATACCCGGTACTTGTAATGTTAATTTGCAACAAAATAGTATAAGAAATGAGTATATTGTAACTGATAAAAGCCGGTCTTAGCCACCACCGTTTTAATTTTCACTCTTATCTTCTTCATTGTCCGGTCTAATCTTTTCAGTAGGTCTTGAGTGCATCTAGTGTAGTATGAGTAAAATTATTCAAAAGATCTTTTGTGTCTAAAGAGTTTGGTCAGAAGCCAATGTAGCCAAAAAACCAGTTTATTTTAATACCATAAAGTATAATTTTTTGATAAATATCCCCAATATTTAATATGGCTCATTCCGACATATAATAAGGATTTTCATATTCATAATTTACCAATATTGAATTTTTATCTATTTTTAACTATATTTTCTTTTTATACAATTTGTTTGTTTTTATAATTATTTTTATATTAAATTGTTAATTTAACAAGTCAGAATGACAAAGAAAACTGATATTTGATATGAAACCATAAACAAAGAAAATAAAAAGCTAAAACAAACGTAAATTAAAATTTCACTCTTCTATTCTATCCTCTGAATCTTGATGTCCTAAAAATCCTTTTTCAGTAATTTTTCTGCTGCGATTCGACTTCAGATTTCCGAAAATAATTTATCCATTATTATTTGATGCTAATATATAGGTCACTGAATGCAACTTTTCCCTAGGCTTCTACTTTGATCACCCCACCGATTCTGCTTCTTCAATTAATTTAATAAAGAGTGAATATACTATGCATTGTATTGAAACTTCTATTCATCGTTGGTTTTCTTGTAGTGAAACTTGTATAGTGTGGGTATATTACATTTCTGCATTGACTGTTATGAAGAATATACTGCATGACTTTGTATTGTACTACATAATACTTACATGATTAAATTTATACCTCATGAATGCCATCATCAAACGTGGCTGATAATCGGAAAGATGCGTAGGTTGAAAATTGCTCATAGTAATATTTGGGACTTAATTTACTTTGACATTTTATTTCTTTATTGAAAGCTTGCGGTCTACATTTACCTGCCATCTGCAAAAGCAGAAATAAGTAGTTGGGGCTTGTTTGAAGTAGGTTTCAACTTTAAAAAAACGTAAGGGTATGCTGTTTTACCGTTTAGGTAATTTGTCAGTGTGCGCATTCTTTGGAGTCGCTTTCACGGTTAAGAGTGCATAACATCTACATAATATTATGTAACATCAGAATATAAACTAAACTAGTCAATAATATTATAATACTAATATAATATTATATTTTAACGTCACCCTGTACAATTTCAAATATCAAAATTATATACACAAACAGAATAAAATACTACTAGAAATGTCAGTGAACGTCAATTTTAAAATGTCAATAATCTTTTAAAAATTTCCATATGATAATATGATAATATTATGAAAATGGATAGATAAATTTAGAAAGAGAAAAAAAATATATGAAAAAAAAAGAGAAAATAAAAAAATAGAATAATAATATTTACTAGAAATATTTTTTAGTATGGTTAAATTGCTTTTACGTGATTTTTTAAATGACTATTTGGTGTTTGCAATTCACAAACTATTATGATTCTCTGTAATAGTAGTGATTTGGTGTATAGATCCAATCAATAAAAAAAAAAAATGAAAGAAATAGTTTCAAAGATTTTTTAAAAAATCTTTTAATACTAAAAAAATTTTTTGATGTCATATTTTCTTTATTCATCGCATTTTGTGAGCCTAACATGATTTTTAGTGTAAATGTTTCTAGACAACCAAAGAATATTTAATTAAGTTGTTTTTTTTTTTTGTGTAGATTGAAAAACATTTCAAACTATTTTTTAGTATCAGTTTCAACAAAATTTGTGAGGCAATTAATATTATAATAAATATATAATAACGAAGCTTAATCCATTCTTAGGTTAAATCAAAATATGTCAAAAACATTTAAATTCTCAACTAAAAGTTCAATTTTAGTTCATTAAAAGCCTATATAAAGCTCTGTGTAAAAGTCCTAGACAAAGCTTTAATTGAAACTAAACATGGTAAATGTGATGTCACATAAAATATGTAAAGTCTAGAGCATCCCCCTTAACTGACGCAAATAAAGATAATAAATCAAGCAAAACTAATTTTAAGAATTCAAAGTGTATTCGCAAAGTAATATAAAAACAGATCCTATCTGAAAAAAACAATGAATTAGTTGAAATACGACATAGATGCTATAACATGTAAACAGGAGCTGATTTGAAAGCAAAGTTCAGCAACAAGAGAAATTTGTCACGCCTAAACCGTATACGGCAAAAACGGTATTAAAACTGTATTAATACGGCAATTAATAGCGCCCACAGTCAAAATCAAATAAATCAATTTAAATTAAAGTTAATAAAATCATTATAATATTGTTCAACGTACAGTACCTAGATAAGATACAAAAGTCATCAGAATTATGAATGGTGGAGATGTTACGCGACACTCTGTTACACAACACCTTGTTACACAATCCTAACGAAGTAAATAGTATTATGCCCAAAATAAAACAATTCCAGCGTAATACTTGCAGGGCAGTCAAATTTGGCTCCTTTTCTCACAAATTTGTAGTAGAGCCTGTTCAAATCAGATTTATGTCAAAATATGAACCAACCTGCATATTATATGTTACCACAAGCATATAACTTAGAAGTTTTAAAGAGGCGGATGAATAAAAATATTTTAAACTGTCTTTAAACTTTATATATCCTTACTATCTTTTATTCTTTTCTATTATTTTTCTTTTGTATTCTCTTAAAATATTATTTATGGCCTTACTCTATCCTTATTTTAATTCTTCAAATGGCTTAAATTCTGCGAAGGCAGTTAGGGTGCTTTTATACCATTATTTTGTCCTCTAATAATAAAAAAAAATTATTACGCTCAAAGAAGATTTTTTTTCTATACAATACTTCTTCTACAACTGCTCTCAAGGTTGCGTCTTACCCAAAAAATGAATTGAGTCTAACCCATTTTACCCAAAAAATATTCATCGTCATCAATTAAATTAAGTAAAGTAATAACTTTTTATTATCACAATTATATCATTACAACAATAGTTATATATAATAGTTATCACCGATTTTGGGTTTGACTGCAGAAGCACAACAATTAAAATGCATATGTATTTTTAATTTAAAACTTCTTTTCCCTCTCTAGGCCACAAATGTCCCAACCGAACCCGTTATAAAAGCTCTGCCCCCAGTAACATGTATAAAAAAGATTATAAATTATAATTGTAACAACTTCTGTAACAACTTAAATAAAATGAAGCTATTCTATTTAAAAAGGTTTAATTCCTGAAAATAGCTGTAGTTTTTCACTTTTAATGAGTAGTTGATAAGGCAGTAAGTTGATTAATAAATGCCCAAAAAACATTGTAATATAAGCTTGTTGTCGAAAAAAAAATCCAGTTCATTAAATGCTGCGTGTGGTCGATACTTTTCTATAGTATGGAAGCATATAGACACTGAAAATAACGACAATGAATAAGCTCAAAGGACTTGATAATCACAAGCTCAAAGCTTTGATATCGCCTACTACGATATCGTAGAATAATGTAAATGGATCATGTGTAGATCCAGTGAACAATAATGAGGTTCTAAGTAGAATAGGTAGAGCCCGTGAGTTTCTATTAAAAATCAAACGCAGAAAACCCACTTAACAACTTTGGTCATAATATGATGCGAACTGACAATGAATTGAATCATATTCTACAACTGATTTTGCAAGCTATAAAAATTGAAACCAGAAGACGTATTTGTCAACAACAAATGTCATTGCTAAGAAACATCAGGCAGTGGACGGGTCTCCAAACGGTGAGAGAACTAATGCACGCAGCGCATGATAGAGAGAACTTCAGAAATGTGATCGCAGTCATCCTTCATCAGTAGTGGATATGCTGCTGGAGAAGAAGAAAATAAACTTACAGTACCGTACGTAATTAAGCACGAAAAGGTGTTCCGACGTAAGTTACTGTTGAAAATATAAAACAAAAAATGGTTGGTATTAAATGTAAGCTTAAAGCCATTAAAGACTACATATTCAAAGTTATTATAATGGAGTTAAAACTCAATTCGAAAACAAAACTAATAAGCCGTATAGCTACAAACAAAAATAATAAGACTTAGGTGGGTATATGCGATATTTGATTCATATTAAAGTCAGTAAAAATGGATATTGAATATTAAAGTATTTTATTATTAGCACAGACACATACACACCTACGCAGCGGAACATCCATAAATAAAATTTCGGCTCATTTAATTTTAAGTTTGTTGTGAGTTTTTTTTTTTTTATAGATGAGTTATTGATTGACAGGAAAGGAAATGAAAATAAAAAAATAAAAATTTTGAAAAATTAAAAACTTTTTTTTTATTTCAAATAGGACATTTTAAGGATATTTTTAAGTCCCTTAAGCTGATGAAATTTTATTATTTAAGGATATTTAAGTTCATTTCCTTTTATGGTTTTTCAAGGAAACTTATACAAAAAAAAAAAACTTTTGAAAACAGTTATTTTTATTGGGATGTGTTTGTTTTTGATTTTTTTTGTTTTTTTTTTTTTTGTTTGTTGTAAGAAGAAATAAAAAGGACTTATTTTTTTTTTTAATGAATATAGGAATATCAGTCTTTAAACATTTTTGACCCAATTCATATAAATGTTTAAAATTTTTTGTTATTCTTTTTGAATTTTGTTACAAGAATTTCGAAAATTAATTGATTACGAAATTGCCATTTTGACTAATGGACTTTTAACTAATTAGTTATTTAATTTACTTCTGTTGTTCTGTTTTTTTTTTTTTTAGTAGTAAATATTTTTGGGTAATTTAAGGATGACTTTGAAGAAAATAATTTATTTTTTCAAAATAATTTGGAATTTTTTTAGATTTTTGTTAGAAACATGTCGAAATGCAGTAAATTAGATATGTTCGATATTGTTTTCGTTTTTATATTTGAATATGATTTTAGAAGTAGGATTATATTTTGGATTACGATTCGTGTCTATTAACTTTAACAGTCAGAAAGGACTAAAATTAATTGATCAGTGTACATTGAATTTTAGACGCGACGTTTCTGATGTTATTTTTATTACAGGAACTAGTAGGAACAGCCCATGCTCACGCACGGTTTAATCATTTATTAAAATATTTATCACAAAATTATATCTTAACTTATCTAAACCAACTCCGTTTCATAAAAGGAATAATAAACTTATCATAGAGAAAAAAAGAAATAATAGATCGCGTGGTAATTGGATGTGTTCACATTGAATTGCAATTGCAGTCAACAAAATCTGTTGCAAAAGCTATAGGTATTAGAGTTTATATTATGTCATCAATTGCAATTGCATCTTCATAATATGTGCGCGAAAATGTTATCATTCCATTTTTTTTTTGTCAGTTATTCAGTTCATCAACGTTTTGAATTTTCTATTCTTTAATTTTGATATTTTCTATTTTGACAATTTAAAAAATTTATTTTTAGCAAATATTCATTTATATTAAAGAGTAGCAAAAAAATTATTTATTTTCATAAATCATTGTTACATATTTAAGTTTAATACCTACATTTAGACATTTTGGCAATTTTGTTTATTTTGAAAAAACTTTTCACTGTTTTATTTAATCCTACATTCCTACGTTTATTTGAAATAACTTAATTACCCTTTAATTTTATATACAAAAAAAAATTCACATTGGTAACACTCCCTTTCTTTATGTAATAAAATTTTTGTTTTCTTTTTTTTTAATTTTCAATAATTTTCCTTTCTTATTTTTAATTTTTATTTTGATGATTTCGCCGAGAAAAGAATAATATGCGTTTGTATTTGTAGCTGTAATCAATATAGAAACAATGAAAAATCAGTTTTAAAAGAAAAAATAACAAAAACAATTTTAACTCATCCAATTATCTAAGTATTTCATTTTTGATTTACATTCCAGGCCAGAAGATTGGTTCAATGGATGAAATATAAATAATATATCATATTATATTATATACATATAATTGGCATAGTAAATAATTGTATAATATAATATTTAATAGTTTAATGTAGGTATGCATATAGGTATGCATATATATTATATACCTATATATCATTTATTATCAATTATTATATTATACATACATGTACTCATATGAATATTTCTATTTTCATATTTTTTTTCATCATGTATTTTCATCATGTATTTTACAGAAAAACAACAATAAATCAAATTCTAAAACTGACCAAATTGGAATAGTTTAAAAATTATGTTGCACTCTTGTAACACATAGAAAAAAATTGCAATCTCAATTTTAGTTAGACGTGGATTAAAAAAAATTAAAATAAAAAGGAGGTTTCCTTTTATTATTCTTTCCTTTTATTTCTTGTGTAAATAAAAAAAATAATAAACAAAAAAACTGAAAAATTGTATTTTAACCCATTCAACTCATCACCTTTCTCGGTCTGGTATACGGTTGCGAAAAAAAAACGTAAGCAAAAAAGAGAAAGATATAAAAACTTAATATGCATATATAAATACTACTATTTTCAAATTTTTCTGATTTTGTTAATTAGTTTGCTTGTTTTCTGCTGCTATCCTATTAATTAGGTTTTATGAACCAACGACGCAATCTCATCCTCTTGCTTATCAAGAAAAAAAAATCAATAAAAATAAATTACAAAATTCGCTTTTTTTTTTTATAAATAATTATGATGACCATGTAGGTGTATATATAATAAGGTGTATAAATTGATTACAACCTACTTCCTAAATAAGATTTTTTTTTACATACTGTACCATCGAAAGGTGGTTATGTATACATACATATATGCATACAGAATCAAATCGATAGAATAGTTTTATACTCTTCTAACATATGTCCATATAAAAAAATTCAATTTCAATTTTACATATTAGCTATGTTATCAGAATTGTTTCAAAATTATGTAGGTACATACACATGTATTTGGATATGTAAACACTTTTTTTTTAATTACGCCCTAATTCATACATATGTATAGAATAGAAACCACGCATCAATTTAATATTTGCTGCAAGTGTGGATTGTGGAATGAGAATTTCAAATTTTGTTTGGTGTTGTTGTTGTTGTTTTTTTTTTGCAAGATTCGTTTTTTTATATATGGATTGTATACAGTTATAATTGTACTAAAAAAAAAGTTTAGGGCCCAGTAATTCATCTTTTCACCAACGAACTACACAACCCTATTTGTTTTAAAATTTGATTGTAAACAGTAATGTAAAATCAAATTTCATTTTCGGCCATTATATATTATTCTGCATTTATCTGGATGTTTGTAACTTCGACGGAACGCTCCAACACATATACAAATTGCATATGTGTACAAATGCATATATATACAAATTGCTTTGGTGCTTTTTTTTAACCACTGTCTACCATGCTGAACATTTGCAGGAAAAATTGATTGCATGAACTATATTTTTTTAATTTAATGTTAGTCTTCTTCGCAAATAATAAGGAAAAATAAAAAATAATAATAATAATATAAATAAAACAAACAATTTTTTCGATTTATAATAATAAGGACTAATAGAAACTAAATCAATAGTTTAATATGGTATAATAACCAAAAGGCAAACAGCATTTAACACAAAAAAAAAACATAATTCACTTAAAGGTTATTCTTATTACTTAAAAATATACATAATAATACACATGTGTATCAGCATATTTGTATTGTATAATATTATACATTATACTACTTTATTGCTTCTACCTTTTATTTTTGTCATTATTGTGTGCGTAACTCACTTCACTCAAAAAAAATTATTTTTGTTTTTTTTTATTATTTGCTGTATCTGTATGTTCTGCATGCTCCGTTCCAAAAATATTATTTTATTTTCAGTGTTAAGTGTTCACTGTTCACTTCACTGTTCAGTTTCACTGTTCAATCAATAGAACTTGATAGAAGTAGAGTAGGATAATAAACTCTACTTTTACGTCGGATAATAAAACATTGTCTTTTTTAAATTGAAAATTATTGATGAAAATGTTTTTGTATTTTTTGTAAATTTTACCAATTTAGATACAAAATTTTGAATATTTTTTTAAAAATAACACAATACCATAATAACAGTTTATTCATATAGCAAAATAAGATCCCTATACATTATACAAAAGACAAAATATATATGAAAATAAGATCCCATTTTTAAATTTGCTCTCCCAGAGGCCACAATAACGCTAATACGGTATAATTTATACTAAATGGAACCCAACTAACGAATTATAACTTAATGGAAGTGAGTACGAGTATACCATACAAAAATACAAGCATTTTATACAAATTTGTTGGTATGGTATTTCTTTTTCTGTTATATAAAAAAAAAAAGATTAGTGTTAGGCGAATATAAACATAAATAAAAATAAATAAAAAGTGATATAAACATAAGTACTGTAATTTCGGAATAAAGAATCTAATGAAAGAAAAAAAGAAACTAGGATTTATTTTGCTTCCGTCATTTGTGACGGATTACAGAGCTAGCATATCAATATAAACGCTCATTCAATTAATTTAAAATCAGTATTTAGAGGGCTATTAATGGCAAATATGAACCTATTAATAGAATGCTTATTATGTGGGTAACAAACATAAAGTGAGCATTGACTTTACACTAATCTAAGACTTTACCACTATCTAAACACTCCCGAAAAGAAAAATTATACCATAGCTATTTTTACGATATTGCTATTTTTTTATTTTGTT
Source organism: Argyra leucocephala (assembly GCA_963942445.1). Lineage (NCBI taxonomy): Eukaryota > Metazoa > Arthropoda > Insecta > Diptera > Dolichopodidae > Argyra > Argyra leucocephala. The sequence goes on from OZ012681.1 coordinate 25,057,505, forward strand.
TTATTGTTTTTTAAAGGATATGAAATAATTGTTTATTCAATTTTAATTTTAATTTTAATTTGCAGTTTTAATTTGATGTAGCAAATATGTAATAATTTTGTTTTGTAAACTGTTTGTGCAAAGCAGTATAAATAAATTAATAAAATAAACTAATTCCAGAGACATTGCTTAAAAAAAGATGGAGTAAAATTAAACATGATAATACTGGACCCCAATATAACAGAATTGAACTGTGGCTTAGATATAACTCTACGAAAAATTCAGTTCGGATTATATACCACTTTCTATTTATTTATTTATATATTTAACAGTGGACCTACAGATTAATCTGCAGGCCAACTACAGGCCCTTACAACATTCTTTGAGATAAATATGTAAAAAACTTTTTTTTTATTAATTTTGTATAAAACTTTATATAATTAACATCATTAATAATAAACTCACTACTAACTTTTACAGTAAATTCAATTCATTGAGTTCATTATCTTTATTTTAGTCAAAACCGAATATATCAAAACAATCAACAAAAAATATTTAAAAAAAAAATATAAAAATCACCAAAATAAACAAAATATTCAAATATTATTATGATAAAATTCAAATAACATCGTCTTCTACAAAATTTTTTATAGTATACTTTGAAAAAACAGCCTTTTTAAATCCATTGATATCTCTTAAACATTTAATCTCATTCGGCAGTTAGTTAAACAACTGTCATCATTTGTACAGTAATTGGTTTTGACCTGCTATTCTGTTGAAGCATGCAATTTTAAAGTTTTCTACTCTCTCAGATTATACGGCTGGACATTCACTAACAATTCTGCAAATCCAATAAAAATTGGTGATTAGTATTAAGAATAATTAAATTCTTTATACATTGTATTTTTTTAGCCGTTCCGTAAATCTACTGCACAATCACAACATTTCATTTTCACCTATATTATAATACACAAGAGCACGATTTTGAAGGCACACTTTTCGCAGTTTTTTGTGTGCTTCGTTTTTTTTTTTCATTAAATCAATCAGTGATGATGCAAGTCGTGGCGATCAAAATCAATTTTTATTTTATGTGTATATATTGAGTAAACAATTTTTATAAGATATTAGCTGAATTTGTTAAAGCACCGTTTAATATCAGAAATTTTTGTCGATTCTCTTCTGAGTCAAATTCTTTTTATTTATTTTTTTATTTATCGCATTTGGTTTGTCAAGTCGATCTACTACTTTGAGAGTAATGTGTTAAGTTATATTGAAATTAGTGTTAATTTCGTCATAAAGTATTAGGTATTATACTTTAATTTTATTATATATATATATTCAATAATCAAGCGATTCAGAAAACAACTACAATTATACCAAAACAAATATTTCTTTTTTCATAAAATTGTAAAATTGTCACAAAAAACTACTTCTGTGCAATTGCACAGGGGATCCACTAGTATAAATTATATTAGATATAAGACGATTTCATAAAGAGTTCTTCCGAATATTTCTGCGAAGTACAATATGTATACAATTTCTATTCAAATGGATATGATTGTTTGTTCAACAGAGACTTTACACTTGTACGAAATTTGCGCTGTACCAGTTTTATTTTCTCCGGTATTCAAAAATACGCGTTTGTTAAAACATATTGTGATGAACATCTAATATTAATATGGTATTGTTGATTTTGATTGTGAAGTGGGGAAGTTGGTCAAACAGTATAAAAACTATTTGCAAAAAATGTAAAAAGAAATTGCTGCAAATGTTTCCGTATTTGCTGAGAAAGCAAAAATAAACATCTAGTATACCTCAATCAAGACATTTAAAATACCTCACAACTTCAATATGAAAGTGACGAAGAAAACACAGATTTATATAATTAAAATGCTTAAAATGCTACTACCACCACCACCTCACGACAAAGTATAAAATCGTAAATTAATTACCATTAACTTAGACAATTTTAATACCAGTTTTATATAAAAAAAAATTTTGAATGTCAATAAAATATATACATGTATATAACATTAAAATTATATATATATATCAAAACAATTAGAATCTTAAAAATTCTACACGAATAATTCTTAATTTAAGTATCCTTTCAGGATAAAATTCCCCTAAAACAAAAACAAAAAAGAACGGGTTTTTATGACATATTTTTACAGAACCATTTATTTAACCTATTTTTCCTTATATTGCTATAAATTTTTGTTCATCAATTTTTTGTTCTTCTTCTTCTTCTTTTTCTGCGTCTTCAATAATAGTAAAATTTATGATTTTTAAAATTGCAACTTCAAAAAATTTGAAAAATAAAATTGAAATAAAAACAAAAAGAGAAGGAAGTAATTAAAAAATAAAATAAAAGGTTCCAAAAAATAGATTTTATTTTACATAGAAAAGAAATTAAAAACTCAAAGAATTGAAGCTAAAAAATGAATAATGAATTAAACATAGGGTGATGTTCATCAAATAAATGATTTGATTTAATAAACAATATAGAAGTAATTGAAATATTTCGTATTTGATCGTTTTGGTTGTTTCCGAGTTTTCTACTTTCAATACATTATTTATTTTGTAGGATCCTGACAATTTTAGTTAATCCAGTTGATTTAATTCAAACAATGGCTGTTTACTTATTGAAACACCTTCACTACGTGATAAATCAAGTTATTAATCAGGAATGGAACCGTAAAAATACAAAGTCGTATTCGACTGATATTCTGATATTTCAGAGTAGTTTTATTTCTATAAAACAATTTTCATTTTCTTCTTGGGTGCGGGACATAAAACAGAAAACGATTTTCTGCTATCGTCTTCTTTTTGGTAGTTTCTGCAGCTGACGTAGGTACTACGTTCTTTTTATATTTCGACTAGGACCTTGGTACTCTTCTATTAAATCTCCTCTTTTAAACAATTGAAAATTTGAATAAATAACAATAATATGTTCTTGATTATTTAAAAAATATTGACCATTATTAATTAGATAGAGTAAGATATATAAGTTGGAGTGGCATAAAAATTATAAATACGTCATAAGTTTGACTCATCAACATAAACTCCACTTAAATAGTTCTCTACAGGCTGCTTCTCTTCAATTGAAATACGAAAATTATCTCAAGCCTAGTATGGTATTTATTTCTTCAATTATAGCTTAATTTGCTTCAACATTTTGTAGATTTGGGGAATAATTAGAAGATAGTACAGCTGTTAAATTTCGTTAAATTGATGTCCTTTAAGATTTCTATTTTTGTTTATTTTAATGAAAATCGATTTAAATATGCAAACCCATTCAATATAATCATGCCAAGCCGATAGACGTGAGAAATCTGCTCATCCTCTTTCAACACGCTGAGTGGCGCAGTAGGTAGAGCCAACCGAAAGGTCTCGGGTTCGATTCCCGATGAAGCAAAAAAAAATAAATAAAAATGCTTCATTGGTTTTTCGAGCTGGTCTAGTACCCTTTGTCATTGGGATATAATTTTTTTTTTTTTTTTTTTTTTCTCCTATTACTCCGCGTGGTACCATAGGGCTTCGATAGTGAACCTCCATTCCTCTCTGTTGAGTACTACTTCCTTAATATCGTCCCAGGTATAATTGTTGACTGTTGAATTCTTGATCGATTGTGCGTCTCCATGTGTTGTATGGTCTGCCGGGTCTCCTTTGTCCTTGTGGATTCCACTCTAGAGCTCTTCTTGCTATATCACTTTCTGATTTCCTTAGTGTATGACCTATCCATTTCCATTTTTTTCTATTTATCTGTCTGTTGATAGGTTCTTCTCCAGTTATCATCCATAAATCCTCGTTGCTAATTCTTGCCGGCCAGAATATTCTGCATATAATTCTCAAGCACTTGTTGATGAATACTTGTAGCTTCTGTTTGATTCTGACCGAAGTGAGCCATGTTTTACTGCCATATATTAATGTTGACTTAACACATGCTCTGAATATTGTTAGCTTTGTTGTTCTCGATATTTGGTTGCTCCGCCATATCTTCGTTAGGCTCCCAAATGTTCTTCTTGCCTTATTTATACGGCTGTTAACATCTTCTGTTGCACCTTCTCTTGATGTTATAATGCTCCCCAGGTAGTTGAATTCTTCTACGTATTCTATCTGTTGTCCACTCACTGTTATTGGCTCACTGTAACTATTGTTTGTCCTCATTGCTTTGGTTTTCTCGATATTTAATTCCAGTCCCGATTTCTTTGCTTCTTCCTGTAATCTGTTGACTTTGTTCTGTAGGTCCCTTTGATTTTTGATATGAGGCATACATCATCTGCGTAATCTAAGTCTTCTAAGTTTCCGAAGAGATCCCATTCTATTCCGTTTATTCCAGTGCAAACTTCTCTTAGAATGTCGTCTAGTATTGTGTTGAAGATATAATAAATGACAAAAAATAATTGAGAGTTAATCTGATAACAAATTAAATAGAATGAAACTATTCTATTTAAGAAGGCTTAGTTCCTGACAATAGCAGTAGTTTTTTACATTTAATGAGTAGATAAGCCAGTAATTTGTTAAAATAAATACTCGAATTATTGTAGTGTAAAATTGCAGTACCGTACTTAATTAAGCACGAAAAGGTGATTATGTTGTATGTATTTATGAAAAAAATAAATGCTTATTAACATGGTATACTGACGGTTCTAAGAAAATAGATGAAGTAGGATCTGGAGTATATGGAAAATGCCTCAGAGCCCATATTTACTCAAGCTTAGATTCTGCAAAACTACCACACCGCAAAAACACCGGGTCAGTATATGCTATTGAACTGATTGTAGGCGAGAGAATTTTAGAAGAAATTACACAAAAGGTAAAACTTACATTCTATCGGATAATACAGCAGCTATACTAGCTATCAATTCATATATTTCATTCAAGTCAATTCAATTCAAAGCTAGTATGGGACTGTTTAGAAATATTTAAAACCGTGACGAAAATAAATAAAGTTACAACAATGTGAACTAATGGCATTCTGGAATAGGAGGAAACGAAGCTGCAGATTATCTAGCAAGAAATCGGATACGCCTTTATCATAGCGTCAGTTGGATTCCCCTGATGAGGACAACTAAAATGCAGTTGGTTGAAAGCTGGGATGAAGTAAAAAGCTGAAGATTTCTGAGCCAACATTTCTGTAAATCGTCAAGCAAAAATGTTCACTCAAGAAAACTAAGACTCTTCTAAGTTTCAATAGAAAACAAATGCTTATCATAGCAAGGATAATAACAGGCCACTGTCTATTAAAGAAGCATCTTTAAAAAATTCGTCTAAGAAAATAACTTATGCAGAATATGTGGAATAGAGGAAGAATATATTGAACATTTGTTCTGAGAATGCGAAAGGTTCACTCGTAGTAGAGTTTGTCACCTGGGGACATCCAGCTTCCAGCATACCATTGAAGAATATCTTGAGCGTGATCACAAAATAAGATATTCTTAAGTATTCAAATCACTAATAACTAATATGGATAATAACAATAAGTCCACTTGATATAGGAGCCAGATCCTATCCCGAAATTACCTAATCTAATCTAATGAATATTTAAAAAATAATATCATAACTCCTAAATATATTTATAAACCATATGGACTCAAAAACGTAAATCATCTTATATTCATTGAATTTCTAAACCATCAGTTTTTCTAACTCGATTTCACTGTATGTTCATAATAATAATTGAATTATTTTCATCCTTCCTCAATTTCAACCTTTATATATACAACCTATAGATAACAAGCATAACTCTTCATTTTAATATTCTACTTTAAGCAAAAATATAAATCCTTTTTTTAAGTTTAATTTTCTTGTCTTAATTACTCTTGCAAAAAGTTTTTATTTTATGAGATTTTTTAAAATAGTAATGATCTTGTAGAGATTCAAGTCAAAATCCTTTATATTTTAGCTTTTTGTTTTTACATTTTACAATTTTTATTTTAATGATTTTCTGACGGAATTTTAAATTTAAAAAAGCAAAAAAGAAAATTTCAATTCCAAAAATTTTCAACATGATTTACTCGTACATAATTTCCTGTATTTTTCTTTTTGGTGAAATTTCATTTCCTACAACAAAATCACAACCAAACTCATTTCTGAATTTAACCATCGTATTATTAAAGGTGATGTACATAGTAATTTTTTTTTTTCTGTTTTTTTTTTTTTGGATGCTTAAATCATTCTGAGGTATATTTTGTTGTTGTTATTTTACGTGTATATTGTATGTTATTTGACGTTCTTTGTAACAACACAAAAAATAAATAAATAAATGAGATCCTTTTCAAGTCAATTTACTCAACACATAAAATGTAGAATACAAAAAATAAAACAAAAAAAAAAAAAAAACCAAAACCGAATCATATTTATATTATGTTTGCAACATTTTAATTTGATTCATTTTTAAAGACCATCACCCTCGTTGCACGATGATGATGTAATTTAATGCAAATATAAGAAAATATAAAAATATTTAACAAAAAAAAAAACGATTTTGGTGGGTGGGGTGAGAGAGGAATCAGAAAACTTATAGCAATATTTAAAATGAAATAAATTTGTGTTAACTGAGGCTGGACCTAAAAAACAACATTTTCAAGTTAACAAATTTAATTTTAAATATATTTTTATGTATTATTTTGTGAGTTCAAATGTTTATAATACAAAAAATACTAAACAAGACAAGTCCTAACTAACACGAAATATTAAATAATTAAATTTATAATCAGATAATTTAGCCTGTATATGGCATATGGTATCGAGTTGTATCAAGAGCTGCCACTAGCTTAAACATTGAAATTTTATAAATTATTTCAAAATCAAGTTTTAAAATAAATTATCAATGCTTAATGGTTTTTTATATAGAACAATGAAATAAGTGATGCTGGATCTAAAAATTAATATTTTCAAATTGGTATAAATTTTATTTTAAATATTTTTATATAATAAACATTATATTAATGCAATATCGTCGGTCGCATGCTTGGTTGATCCATACGCCATTTTGACATTTTTGACATTAGAGCATTTCTTGGGGTTTTGCGATATGCTCTTTCTTTCTGTCTTACCCGTTTTCTTCTATATCTAATACTTTTTGAAATAATGAGAGGTAACTTTGAACCACATCCACTTTTTTTTATAATTTTTTATGCAACTTTGATCTGTATCCAAGGTTTTGGTGCTTGTATCAAAAAATATATGAAATATCCACTAATGAAATTATATGTGCTTATTTGATCCACGTTATTGTATAATACACATGGATCACTAATTTATAATTTTTTTTCAATTTAATTCAATTTTGATCCACAACCATTATTAGTGTAATAAGCTATCAAATTTTGCTATCCACATGGATAAAATAAAATAATAATGTAAAAATAAAAATTTTTAAAATATACTTTTATCGAAACTAAACTAGCCCCTAAAAAGTAGAAAATAAAACTAGAGGTCGATGTTGAGCATCTAGAACTACTATGAGATAAAACACAAAAGTATATGATGAATCTTGCTGGAATATTGTTAATGGTAATTTGGAAACGCTTTGTAATGTTCTTTTAATATTCTTGATTTTTTTCAAGCGGCAAATATTAAAAATGTCATAGAGCGTATATATAAAATATATTGAAGAGGTTGAAGTTAAAGTTACTCAACGGAATGCAGTCAAAGAAAATTGGTTTGAAAGTAATTCAGATGGCAGTACATCACGATTTTAAAAAATTTTCTATCCATTCCGCAAAATTAGACTTTAGCAAGGTTTAATTTTCAAAAATAAAATGCATATTATATGAAAAGGATGAACCTTTTGCTATAAAATATAAAACATCCTTTTTGGATTTGAACTATAATTACATTAGGTAGACGATATGTGAATGCCTGTAGCTTCATTTAACCGTGTGGTAAAGCACTCGAGTATAGTATTTTACGTGTATTGTAGCTTTATACCTGTTATCACTGTTATATAAATAAATAATATGTATGTCTCCAAATAATAACGGTTAGAAAAAACTATTAAACACTAAAATAATACTGGGGAATTTCAAAATAATAGGACCAGTCTTAACAAAGATAGTAAATAAATCGTTAGAATAATAATGAAATTAAGTAATCATTTGTATATTGATATGTCCAAATCTGTAAAAAAAAAAAAGTTGAACTAAATACGGAGCTAGCTCATAGATTGATACCTTACATAGTTTAACCTTACTCAGATTTAGCTCAAAATTGAAGTTCAACGTTAGTTGAGCATAACTCAAATTAGCTCAAAGAACTTTTTTCAATTTAAATTTGTACGAGTAAAGCCCATCTCAACCTTAACTCAAATTTTGAGCTAAATCAGAGTTTTGTTAAAATCAATCTACGAATTAACTCAAAGTTTGAGCTTGTGTATTTAGCTTAATTTTTTTTTACAGAATTTGGCATATCAATATTGTTCTAAAAACACTATAAACTTATTCTACAAAATTGTTTAAAATTTAACTGCTGAGTTAGCTGGGAAGCTATGGAATTTGATCTAACTCAACCTATGAATTATCCAGAAAACTATAATCATATAGAGACATATAATTCGGCATCAAGAAAAATATGAACTAATTTAAACTGTTTTCGAAAGCGAAATTGAATAAAACTGACACCTTAAAAGAGGGAGTAAGGATATTATCAAATCCAAAAAACTAGAATATTTCTGGCATATTATTCGACACCCAGATTGAAATATGAGCTAATTTAAATTGTTCTCCAAGTCAAACTTGAAAAAAACCAACACCTTGTATGAAAAAGGATATCGTGGTTAAAAATTTTTCCAATAGTGGCTCAATAAAAACACCAAATCTTTCTTTCGAACTGCAATAGATAAAGTTAAAATTAAAATCCTTCTAGCTAACGTTAGCAACAGATACAGAGCATAAAGATAAATTTTATACTAATTTACTCGTCCGAATTGCATCATTGAAATAATTAGTTCTATATAATTTATTTTGCCATATTTAATTCTATATTGAAGGATTTCAAATTATTTAAAATTTAAAATCTAATCCTCGTTAAATTTCAATTCTTATCACATTAATCTGATATTAATAGATGGTCCAAATAATTATCAAATTATCTATTAAAATAAATTTTTTATTATTATTAGATATGGTCAATTAATTTAGTAAATTTTATTCGATTTCGATCACTTCTAATCTAAGCCGTAGTATATTGAATCCAATAACTGTTGAATCATTTCAATATCATCAGAGAATTATATTGCAAAAAAAAAAAAAAATTTACAATTCATTAAATTTGAATTTTTTAATTTTACATTTTATGATGACATACGGATTTAAAATTTAATTGCTACTATGTACTAAGTTTTAAATATAAAATTGAAATTTAAAGGATTTTGGCCATAAGAAGCATTAGTCCAAAAATGCAACATACAAGTGGTCATATACTTAAGTTATTAACAACTGAATAATATTCTTGTATGGGCGTGTAAATAAATTTAATTGTTTAATATTTCAAATATTGGACATTCTTTTTTTTATAAAATTGTATTCAAAAATGATATACAAAAATTTCCTAAAGTTATAAAGAATTGTGAGTTTTCAAAATAAAATATTTTTAACATCTGTTTGCAAATTAGGAGTATTTTTAATGAAAGCTTGCACCCAAAATGCTTCCACAAAAATTTAGTTTATAAGAGAAGAAGGATATGCATGAAAAGGTTGCTGTTAATGCATGGCTCATTGGCATATTTTAATTGGTGATCATTGTAAAATATGTTCCACTTAGCAATCAAATACAGTACCTATCGATTAAGCATAACCTCATTTTGGAACAGCAACCAAATAAATATGTTCTATTTGAATACTCTTCAATTCATAAATTCATGAACATAGAGTAACAGCTCTAGTACTAGAGAGTAAGATATTTCTATACATTCAAATTGTCCCTTAATTACGCTCTCCAACATATTTCGTACAGTATTACTGAAATAATATTCTAATATAATTTTGTATATTAATATATTAGAACCTTTCATTGAATACTCATTATATTATTATTTATATAATTTAATTTAATTCAAAAATTGAAACATATAAAGCAAAAATATCCTAAGTAAACATTTAACCTATATCCTATTCTAATAAAAATAGCAAGGAAAATTTTATACTCATTCTGTTATGATACAAACAAACAAAGTATGTAACTGCAAAAAAAAAAAAAAACATAACAAACAAAAAATGAAAATTCATCTTTTAATACCTTTCACAATATGTTACATCATATCCTTCTTGGTATTATCCTTCTTCATCTAACATTTGAATATCAACAACTAAAACTAAAAAATATTCTTATAACTACACACATACATTAGATACATATATACGTTATTATAATATAAAACAATCCATCTGAAAAATGGTTCATCTCGACCAAATCATTATAGCAGGAACAACATAACAAAAAATAATAATTTCCACCGTCATTTTAATATTCATCCTGTGTAGTAGTATCCTTTTTTTTTTTAAGTTTTTATCAGGGCTGAGGAGTCAATATGAAATTATTTAAGCATATATATTATATTAAGTTCTACATCTAAAAATAATTATTTTAAAAAAATGTGTCTTCAATTTCAATCGCATTTTAACGCAAAACAATTACTTCAGGATGTACACATACGTCCTGTAAATTATTAATTTGGGACTAATATACATGTCCAACCCTCAACTATCCCCCAACTATCCCTCAACTTTCCCACATATCACCAGCTTTATATTTCAAATAAAAAGTGGACATAAATTTTTTTTTTTCGAAAAATATATTTTGATCCTCGAAGGACTTAAAAATACTAAAACGCAGTATGTGCTTCGTAGTGTACGAGCTTAAATACAACTTTCTTTATTCCGTCATAAGAAATTTAATCATTAGACCGGCTAATGGTATTCTTCTTTTAGCTCGCTGGCATGCAATGAAATATTATTATCGTAATAGATTATATGGAGGAAGAGCAGGAACAGTGTAGAGTTTTCCGGGTATAAAAAATATCATAATTTTGCTAATTTGTGTGAAATAAAATATCTGTAGTAGATCAAGAGTAGAACAAAACGTTCAAACTAATTTGAAATTATAGTAACGCACACCAATAATATTAATAAAATAATCTCAAAGTCAACTAAAATTTAAATAATCAAACTTGAACTGTACATCAATTTGATGCTTTAATACTTGGTTTCATTGAAAAATACTTGAATTAACGAGTTCATAGTCAGGACTCTTTATTTTAAGAATTAAATTTTCTTTTAACTCAGACTACGGATCGTTTGCATTTAAAAATTGATTCAACTGTAGCGAGGTTATGTATCGACTCTAAATTTATATTCGAAATAGAACTCTGCTAACTCAAGCTTCAGATCTTTTGTATTTGAAATGATAGAAAAATTAGTTCTAATGCAGATCTATCTCAAAACGTTTATATTTAAAATGATAAAAAAATTCAATTCTTAATATTTCGATTTGGTTTAAATATAATTAATTGTATTGTTTTAATCTTTAGATCCGAGTTAAAACCAAAAAATAAGCCTGATTAATATAATTTCTGAGTTCAGTCTCAATATCTTTCCTTTCAGAAATTGATAAAATATAGCTTCACACATCGATTCCACTCAACTAAAAAATAATAAATTTCAACATATTTGTAATTCAGTCGACTTGAAAATCTCAGTGTTAGTTCAGCTTACTGCTTCACACTTCGATTCCATTCAAATAAAAAACAATAATTTCAACATTTATTGCAAATCAGTCGACTTAAAAACCTCAGAAGAAGTTCAGATTTGCTTCACACTTCGATTCCATTCAGCTAAAAAAATAATAAATTTCAACATAATATCTGAAAAATAATCGACTTATAAACCTCAGAATAAGTTCAGCTTTGCTTCACACTTCGATTCCATTCAGCTAAAAAAATAATAAATATCAACATATTTTAAAGTCAGTCGACTTAATGTTGCCAATGTAAACAACTTCACTTTACACTCAAACAAAAAATAACACGTTTCAATGTAACTGCGAAATAGATGAGTTCAGGTTCAGACCCCAATTCTTAAATCAAAGTTCATATACAAAACAATAATAATAATTGTACGACACATTTCACAAGTAAAAAGCAGCATTTTTTTATTTTATAGCTTCGAGCTCCGACTTTCACGTCTCGCTTATTTAGCTGTTTATTATTTATTCTAAAAATTGACTAATGTCAGCACTCTACATTTTCATTCGACTTATACAATATTAATTCCGTAGATATTTTATTAAATGCAATCATACTGCAAATCCATACATGAAACCTATATATGTAAGTAAATGGCAACTTCAGATTGTTCGGATAATGACATCATTATTTCATTTCATTGAGATAATAAAGCAGTATTTACGAGATTATGAATCACGGTTGTAGTTATGTTTACGGTTTGATATTCTTTAAATTTATTAAATTGATAAATAAAAGAGAGAGAGAGAGATTCATATTTTAGTACAATATACTATAATTTGCTGTAATCAGAAATAAACATATTTTTCTAACTCAACCTAAAAGATTCGGCATAATTAACTCATTTGGTTACTAAGCACTGATTTTAATTTAAAAAAAAAAAAAAAATATTTTAGGCGAAAAAAAATGTAAGCGATATTACTGTATATATATATATATATATATATATATATATATATAGTGGGTGTATTGTTGGTTCCATTAATGGTTTTCGATTTTCTTTTTTATTCTCCTACTTCTCTTCACACTAAACCATTGATTGGTTTAATGGTTAGTCTCTATCACCCTTGATTGGTGTTCCAATTTTCTGTTCATTTTTGTATTGTTGTTGTTTTTTGTTTTTTTTTTTTAAATTAATATAAAAATGTTAAAATTGATTTCCTGTATTCAACGAGAATACAATATAATATGTATATGTATATACGAACCAACCAATTTATATTACAACAATATATAGTATCATAGGATAATCAAAAGAAAAACAAACAAAAAAAAAAGAAGAAAAAAAAGGACTTAATAACAATCATCCATAAAGCACATAAAAGTTAATATTTTTCTTTTAACAGACAATGATTAAAGTCATCAATCAATCTCATCCCTATATGGTATTCTTTTAAACCCCAATATACATAATAATATAGAAAATAGATAGTGTAAAAAAAAGAAAAGAAAAAAATAAAAAAATAAGTTAAAAATAGTCAATAGATTGAAGTCTTTTTTGTGTTTTTATAGTTGCCTAGGGTAATAAAAGGATCTATTATTCTATTCAATTCTAGGTTCGCTTTGTTGGAATGACAGTCCTTTGTATTCAAAAAATTGAAATATTTTTTTTTTCAAGTACTTACTAGCTATTTAAGGTAAAACTATTCCTATAAAATATTTTAAAACATTATTAACTATTATTTTGCAAATAATTTCAAATTCTTGATCCAATCAAAATTAGTTTTGAGAATATTCTTAATACACTTCACACAAGATTGGTGAAAATCTGTAATTTAGTCTTATTTTCTAGAATTGCTTCAGTTTTCGTAGCTTAGGCAACACCACATTGTAAAAATCCTTTTTTAAAAATCCTACAACAACAGATTTAAAATTAAAGAAGAGATACAAAGACAATTACAAAAACAGATGCCCATGGGTCAACACCATTTTTTTCTTTCTATTATTTAACGACAGTCAAAACTCCTCTACTCTATAACCAGCCCTTCTAAATTAATTATTGGTTAAGTATCCTGGGTTTCATTCTAATAAAAATTCCTAAATAATGTAAACTATAACGCTAATGTAAACTATAACTTCTTCTTCTTCTTCTTCTTCCATATGGCGCATTAGTCATCGTCAAGAGCTTTGGCTTTTCTATACAGATGTGTTGGCCTCCTAGTTTTTTTTTAAATTTATACTTTCAGTATTTTGCTAGAAAGCACAAGACACAAGATATAACATAATTTAAAACCATTCCTTGTCAAGTCAACTATCGGATTTGTATAGTTCAAGCAGTACAGTGTTTCTTCAAATACGGAGCTCATTATATAATTCAATACGATCGACTTTAATTATTCAGTTTCTTTTTTAGTTACATTTCAATTTGTTTAATTAAAAAACTGAGAGATAATAAAGGTCCAGGTTTTGATCTAACTTCATCGGAAGTCCTGAACCCACTTCCGAAAAAAGCTATAACAACTCTAACATACATTATGAATGCTGTTATAAAAATAAGGTATATGCCGAATATGTGGAAAATAGAAGAGATAATTATGATACCAAAGCCAGGTAAGCTTATAAATGAGGTCAAATCCTTCAGACTAATATCACTACTACAAATAATATCAAAATTATTTGAAAAACTACTATTGATACGAATGAGACCGATCATAGAAAATAGCAATTCCTATTATCAACTTGGTTGATAGCTGATTCCAAATTATCAACCTGGTTTTAGATCTAAGCACTCGACAACCGATCAAATACATAAGATAAACAGACATAATAGAAACAGATTTAGAAGAAAAGCAAGTATGCTCTACTATATTTGTAGATGTAGTTTAAGCTTTTGATAAAGTATATGGTACCGGGGCTTAATACACACTCTCATCATATTTAAAAAACAGAATATCCTGAATTCTCAAGGTATATTAAATATTCTGGGTCCCATACTGTATTTTTTCTACACTAATGATTTACCACAAATGTAAAATATAACTGTAGCTACATCCGCTGACGATACTGCGTTGATGACAGTCGGTTATAATATTGGCGAGGCTAAAATAAATTGCAAGGAGCAAGCGACAAGCTATACCTCTGGACAAAGAAGTGAAAAATTACACTCAATGAGCTAAAATCGGTATATGTGAATTTTACAAATAAAAATTAAAAAACAAACCATCGGTAATGGGGTGTATACACTCAAGAAAACAACGCCAAATACCTAGGAATGACATTAGACGTCAAACTTAGATGGAAAGAGCATGTCATTACGAAAAAATTTGAGCTTGAGAATAAATATAGAGAAATGTACTGGCTGTTAGGTTGAAATTCAAAATTACCAAAATGATAAGATATTGTTATATAATCAAACCGATATGGTTGTACGTCATACAAATATGCGGATGTGCCAAACAAACACATGTAATTTGTATACAAAAATTCCAAAATAAGGTCTTGCGCAACATGTTAAATGACCCTTGGTATGTTCGCAACAGTGACTTGCACAGAGATCTAAAAAAATCCTTGCATAGCGAATGAAATAAACAGATATGTAGTAAAGCATTTGGCTCCTCTGAAGGGTCATATTAACGTTTGGGCCCTACTTAACTACAAGAAAATCAAAATGGTATCAGAAGGATTAAAAAAACTAAGCCACTAGATTATTTAATACGATAGAATTTCGTAAACATTTTCTTTAAGAAAATAACATTATGAATAAATTAATAGTTAGTCTGTCGGACTAGCTTTAATGGGATGGGGTGTGGTTTAGTCAGTAAAAATCTGACACACAATGGAAGCTACGGGGCTCATTGTGTTTTTGAAGATTTCCACCAATCCACGAAAAAAAAAAAATAAAAAAATTTCAATTTGTTTCTAAACCAGCATCACTGTTCTTTATGAACACTTTCTAACAAGGTTTAAAACATAGCTTTGGTAA